>JAQJVK010000005.1:37098666-37407367 GCA_035578135.1 Flexamia atlantica | reverse complement strand
TCACAGAAAATGTTAGTGGAAAACAATTAACTATTGAAGCAATGTTTAATTTAATACTTACAACTTAGATAGGACTGACTAGGGTACATTTGCCATCACCAATTATTCTCCATTTGCATATTTTGTTCTTACATTGTGTACCATAACTTTCTCTAAATTCTCTCTTTGTTCCTTCTCTCCTTTCTCGTACAAGAATAAACGTAAATGGCCTGTAAAGTGCACTGAAATTAATCAATTGTACTAAGGCATATATCATCTGCATTTTTAAATATCACACAAAAATCAGAAATACTCTCATCAAAACTATCAGTCTGAGGCGGTACATAAGTATTGAGTCATCACTTTTATAAGTTTAAGCCCCCTGCAGACGGGGGACAGTAGTGGCCGCCAATACTGGCGGCAAGTAGTGGCCGCCAGTAAAATTGACGGGCAAGTGGCCAACACACGAGGACAATAATGGCGTCCAATAATTACCGCAAGTACTGGCGGCAAGTAGCGGGCAGCCAGTAAAATTGACGCGTAAGTCCCCTGCAGACTGGGACAATAGTTTCGTCCAATAGTAGAGGCAAGTAACCATTTCCGGCGGCTTCACCAATTCCCGTATCGCATTATTTTCATTTTTTCGACGTCGAATATGGAAGTCTTGGATGCAGATATTGACGAAGATTTTGAAAATGCCTTTGATGAGGCAGTTAATGATGTAATTATTATTTTAAGTGATGAACTTAAGGAAATACTGTCGAATAACGATTCAAAATACTGAATTATTCGAACGAAGTGAGTTATACTCGACTTGAAAATCACTCTTTGTGAACCAACTCCCCTTTTATTATTTGATGAAAATTCGTTAAATTTGAACTACATCATATTTATCCCCGAAGATTGTTTTAAACTATAAATGAGTAGTTAATTATACGTTTTAATATTGTTTTTTTCAGTTAATAGCCTTCATTTAATTTTACTGCACTTCGTTCGACCTATACGCGACATAGGAGCGTACTCCTAGTTATTTAAAAAAAAAAAGTTTTATAATTGCAAGTAAATTTTAAATTTCCATTAAATTATAATTTTTTTGTAATCTAAGAAAAATTTTAATTGTTAACACATAAATCCCTATAACTTCATAACTTGAATTTTAAATTAATATGGGCAGTGTAATCTCGTTTGGAATCCTAAAATTCCAATCGTTTTTTCTGGAATCGTTAAAATTCACTTAAAATCGTTAGAGACACTTTTAAAAAATTTGAGGTTTTTAATTTTTTACTGGATTTTGTGGGTACTAATTTCTAGAATATATAACGACCATTGAAAACCGATATATTGGAGTTTGGTACCGTCATGCCAAATTTCATGAAAATCGGATAATTGGTTTAGTTTATAGATCGATTTTCATTCACACAAAAAACACGTTCACACATACGGACGGGCAGACACACTCCAAATATTACTTTTTCGATTCAGGGATTATTAAAATAAATATATTACTTTTGTCTTTAATTTGAAAATGTTGATGAAAACAATACTTTAACTAGTGTACTATTTGAGAGGAGAAAGTAAAAATATATCTCTTTCCGTTAAACATTAAACTATATAGCATTCCGGCACTTTACTGGCGGCAAGTGCTCTACTGGCAGCAAGTAACTAAAATGACACGGCCAGTACTGGCGGCCACTAGATCACGTGACCCTTATACTTGCCCATCAGTTACCACAAAAAACAAACATGTTTGTTTTTAGTGGCGGCCAGTAACCTGGTGGCCAGTACTGGCCACTGTCGGGGATTTATCCCTGCACACGGGGCAAGTAGGTGGCAAGTAACTGGCGGCCATTAATGGCTAGGTCTACTGGCGGCCACTATTGTCCCCGTCTGTAGGGGGCTTAAGGAAAAAGAAAAAGTGTAAACAAGTCAGCAACAAAGGTCAACATTTATTGTAAGAGTAAACAAAAAGGGGCTGTTTTAACAAAGGTCTAAAACACCCCCGTTACAGCAGACCTGCATACTCAGCGAATTTCAAATACAAAACAACATACGGAAGAACCTCGCTAATCCGTCACCTACGGGGCCGGGGCATGGTCGGAACAGCAAAACGGTCAGATTATCGGATGAACTCATTTTATTGACATGAAAACGTACAAAAACTGTATTTCGATCCAGAAAAAATTGCACTAAGTGTGTTTAACAAGCTACTGTACTGTAAAACAACGACATTAGGACAAAAAAAAACTAACCGCGCCAAATTTTATTGCTCTACTGAACGATATACGCACTCCCAACGAGTAATACGTCATCGACAGGAGCCACCTGAACGTAGGAATGCACCGGAAATGTAAACAAACATCAATTTCCGATTGCGTGGTCGGACTAACCGATGAGAAAACCCCGCTGAGGGCGAACTAGCGGAGGCCTATTTTCCTCGACAGCATGGTCCGATTAACTGAGGAGTCTGACTATCGGAGGTCGAACTAGCGAGGTTCTACTGTATTTCGATCCAACATAGCGAGATTTGACATGTTTTTGTAAGCCCCGTGAGAATAACATGGGGAATGAGTATACAATTCGCTGCTACGGGTATATATTAAAAATGGGTGGTTTTAATTCAATATTTAGTAGATCTGACCTAGAAGAAGCCATTTACCAAGTTTTACCAAGATATGTTGAGAAATAAGCGAGATTTTTCTTATTTTCACACAAGGTTATTATTGGGACAACGTACTGTGTTTACCACTTTCAATATTTCGGTAACCAATGGACATAGAGCAGTGATTCAAAATATTAAATTGTTTGTTTTTTTTGAGCTGAATTCAATGGTCCTGACAAAAATTTGATAATTTTTATTTTTATATGTAAAAAAACTCAAAAACCCCTTTTTTGGGGGGGTTTACCCCCTTTAACCCCCCCCTCCCGGTAGTCCGATCGGGCTGGTTTACGAACTCGTCCGAATAATTACTACTTTACACGTCCATGCCAAATTGCATTAAGATCAGGCCATTTTTACACGAGTTATCGTACTTAAAGACACACACACACACACACACACACACACACACACACACATATATATATGTATATGTATATATATATATATATAGATATATATTTATGAAAATGAACGAATAGTGTTTTTGGCATCTGGAGACCTCAAAAAGAAAAGTTATGATGGTCTCGGGCTTAGGTCTTACCATGAGACCTACGGTAACAGCTTCTTCCCTATAGGGGAAATTCGCTAAAAAACCTCATCACTAGAAATTGCATACATGAGCCATTTAATGGTCTGACTAAGAGTTAATAATAAAACCTAAGATGCAAAAAAATAGTTTATTTGTTATTAAATTCTATTTTGACTGTTTAAAGCCAAATATATTGCTACTTACCACCAAGATAAGTCAAAATTGCCCAATTTGTGGTGGATTCTTGCGTACATTTGCCATTACTTATTGTTCAGTTTTCATTTTATGTTCTTACATTGTGTATCATAACTTTCTCTTAGTTTCGTTTCTTCTCTCTCGTACCAGAAGAATGCAAGTAAATGGCCTGGAAATTTTACTAAAATTAATAAAAAGTAATACTAACTAGAGCAGTGTTTCCCAACCTTTTGGTGCTCGCGTGCCACCTACCACAATATTTCAATATTCATTATTTTGGCGTACCATCCCACGGACCCCCCCTCCCCCCACCACTGAGTGATCCCCTCCAAATTTGCTCATAGTTACCCTTCGGTGGTAATGTTTTTGACACTTAAATTTATTTTATTTTACATTCCAATGTACATTTTTAGATCGTATTTTTATTACAAGGGCATTTTGACAAATCATATGCTCCTCTCAGCTCTGCTCAATAATTTTATAGTCAATTTGGCGAAATATGAATTTTGTAATGTAAAATTATGTCTAGCTATACGAGGGAAATAATCTCTATCTGGTATTTGAAACTTTACATTGAAAAACTAACATAGATCATTCAAAGACATTCAAAGTATACTGTACTTTCACCAACAATCTTATATTTAAGCATATTACAAAACATTTATATAGCAGATCGACATAATTAGATTGTGTGTTCAAAATAGAAAATACGTTAGGTTAGTAAATCGTACTACTAAAAACTGTAGTAATACCACCAAATTATCACTATAAAAACTGGTAGCATTTCTTAAAATATAATTTTTTAATGTCAAAATGTTTTTAAAAAGAATTACTCTTAAAATAAAAGAGAGACTAATATACTGTAGTAATACCACCAAATTATCACTATAAAACTGGTAGCATTTCTTAAAATATAATTTTTTAATGTCAAAATGTTTTTAAAAAGAATTACTCTTAAAATAAAAGAGAGACTAATATGTAATAGTTCCTAAAATATGGTACGCAATTGGAATGTTATGACCAAAACGCAAACTGAAAAAGTTAATAAAGTTAAGGCATTAAGTGTGACTTAATTGTTCGACGGGAAAGCGTTCGTTCACAAACCTAGTATTTTACTTTGTACTACTTCTTCAATCTCTTGCGTACCACCTAAAAGTACTTCGCGTACCACCAGTGGTACGCAAACACTAGGGCATCTAGTGAATATATTTTTTTACAAAAATCAGAAATACTCTCATCAAAACTATCAGTCTGAGGCGGTACATAAGTAGTATCAAGTCATCATTATTTAAGGAAGGTAAAGAATATCTTGATGAGCCATTTAATGGTCTATCTAAAAAAAAGTTACTGATGCCTTCTCTAAATTTTCTCTCTCCCGATAATAGAAGAGTGGATTTCAACAGATATCTAGAAATACTATCTCTCAGTATTCGGAATAGATTGAAAACTTACAGCTATATTTAGCCAGGGTGTCTACCAAATTTCATATATGAAATTCCCGATTTTTTCCCGACTTTTCTCGACAAATTAAAAAAAACTCCCAACCATTGGAAACATGACCATTAACTCATATAGCGAATATTGAGAACGATATTTGTAAATAAATATATTTAGACAGCTACAATGCAAGCGAAAGATCGCCAAAAGATGAGCAAGATGACTGTGATAAGTCCAATATATTTGCTAGCCGTAATGCGACTGAGATTTCCGGCTGTGGAAATAACGAGTGATTTTCCGGCCGCGTTGTGACCAAGAGATTTTCCGGCCGTGGTATAAAACGACCGAGATTTGACAGCCACGATGCGACAGAGAGATTTGCCGGCCGCAATACGACCAAATCATGTAACGGCTATGAAAAGAGTAAGCGACAAGATACGATCAAGAACCAATCGGCCACCCGACAACCAAAAAACAAGCGAAAAATTTCCGGCCGCAATAAGCCTAAGGATTATTGATTTTCCAGCCATGTTGTAAATTACAATATCTCTGGCCTCGAAAAATAGCGATTTTAACGCAATAACGGCCACTAAAAGAGCAAGGAACTCGTCTGCCTTGAATAGATCGAAAAATGTTTCATTCCTAAAACGAGTGACTTTCCAACGCAATATAACCAAGGTCTAATGGCCGCGATGCGACCAACAGATTAACCTGCCGCAAAACAAGCGAAAGATTTCCGATCGCAACGAGACCGAAAATCTTGCCGGCTACGGTATAAATGATAGATATTCCGTCCGCAAAAAGATCAAGCGATTTTCTTATCACAATTCGACCGTGTGACGGCCACGAGAAGAGCAGAACATTTGTCTGCCTCGAGACAACCTTAAAATGTTTTGATCCCAAAATGAGTGAGCGATTTTCTGGTCGCAATACGACGGAGAGGTCTAACGCTCGCGAAGGGATGATGTCATCAGCCGAAATGCGACCAAGAGATTTGCCGGCCGCAAAACAAGCGAAAGATTTCCGGCCGCAATAAAAGCGAAAGATGTGATGGCCGCGAAAAGAGCGGCAGATTTGAGGGCCGCAAAGAGAGCGAGATATCTGATGGCCCCTATGTGACCGAGAGGTTTGCTGACCCTGAAACGACAGAGGAATTTGCCGGCCGGGTTATAGATATTCTGGCCTTCATGTGGCCAATTGATGTGATAACCACGAAAAAAGCACATGATTTTAAGGTAGCATTACTAACGAGATATGTGTCGGCCGCGTAAAGAGCGAGATACTTGTCAGCCGCGTAAAGAGAGAGAGACTTGTCGGCCGCGTAAAAAGCGAGACTTGTCGGCCGAGTAAAAAGCGAGAGACTTGTCGGCCGCGTAAAGAGCAAGACTTGTCGGCCGCGTAAAGAGCGAGAGACTTGTCAGCAGCGTCAAGAGCGAGAGACTTGTCGGCCGCGAAACGAGCGAGCGTTTTTACAGCTGTATTACGACCGAGAAACTTGCGGCAGCGGAATAAGTGACAGATTTCTGGTCATGATATAGCTAAAAATTTGTCTGCCACGATTCGTTCGAGAGATTTACCAGCTGAGACGATGACAATAACGAAGAAAACGGCTATTTCGTTTAGTTTTATAGCCAAATTCAAATTTTCCGACCAAAAGTTGAAATTCATTACTTTTTCCCGACCTTACAAAATCCCCGACATTTTCCCGAATTCCCGACTGGTAGACACCCTGTTAGCTCTAGCCTTGCACTCATACAACTTCAATCAAATTTGTATTCATATAGCTTATCTTTTGAAGCCTTAATTTCTGTCTCATTTGATTTGTAAAAATGAGGAGAAAATTGTGGACTTCATTAATTTACATATAACAATTAGATTAGATTTTGTAATTTTTGTATTGGAAGTTTTGTATTGGAAGGATATCTTATTATCTGGTCGCAGCTGTGTCATTTGGTGCTTGTGTGACTGAATGACATAAAACAATAGATCAGCAGTCAGGCAAGGGGGCACGGTTGGGTTTAGAAGTTAACAAACAACGGGGCACAGATCTCCTCCCTGATCTCATTTTAATTCTTCCTTCCACAATTACTTGACTTAGGTTTTAATTACAATTACTTTTAGGAAAAAAATAAACCCGTTTTTCATAGTTGCAGTAAAATAATAGGTTAATTGATTAAATTTTACAACTATGCATGTTCTACAAAAATTTATTTTGTGATCTTATTACATTATTACATTTGTTATTTTAGTATGTTTGATTTAGTAGTTTTTCATTTAAAAGTAGGTTTTATGCAATGTAGAATATCAGAGATTTATTTTTCAAAGAAATACAAAAAAAATGACTAGCCAAAACACCTTATAGCAAAACAATTTGATAAGTAGAATTGGTGACACATTTTAGTTAAGAGTAGTTAAACCACCTAATTACTTAAACAATACCCCCGTTGCAGCAGACCTACATACTCAGCGAATTTCAAATGCAAAAGAACATATTTCAATCCAACATAGAGATTTTACATGTTTTTGTAATCTCCATAAGAATATCATGGGGAATGAGTATATGCAGGTTTGCTGCAACAGGTATGTTAAAACTGGTTGGTTTTACTTCAATATTTAATAGATCTTAACTAGAAGAAGCCATACACCAAGTTTTATCAAGATGTTAAGAAATAAGGAAGGTAGAATTGTTTTTATTTCCCATAAGGATAACATGGGGAAAGAGTATGCAGGTTTGCTGCCACGAAAAAGGAAGTATTGGGGATTTTAGACTATTAAACATTAGATCTCATCTAGATGAAGCCACAAACCAAGTTTTATTAAGATATGTTGAGAAATAAGTGAGATACAGAATTTTACTTATTCCCCATAAGGTTAACATTGGGACAACGTACTCTGTTTATCACTTTCAATATCTCGGTAACCATTAGACATAGAGCAATGATTCAAAATACTAATTTTTTTGTTTTTTTTTTTAGCTGAATTCAATGGTGCCAACAAAAATTAGATAATTTTTATTTTTGCATGTAAAAAACTAAAAAACCCCATTTTTGGGTGTTTAATCATTAATCATTTATTAATCATTCTTAATAAGACAGGTACCTCATGGAGGACGTTACCCTGAATATGAGTGAGGGATGAGTGTGATGATCGTGATGATAGTGGCGCGATCTTGTAGCCCTTTACTGACTAAGGTTGGCACGTTCCTTAGACAGGGTTGTTAATTAATAGCCCAACAACCAATGGCAGCTGGCTCCAGAACAACCCTTCAAAAAGCTACTAACTTTTCACGGGATCGATCCGGCTACCTACAAGTTACAATTACAGGCTACCTGACAATTACAGGCCTGTATCACTTTTACCCTCATTTTCCAAGATTTTTGAAAAAATTGCATATAATCAGATGTATGATTTTTTAGAATCTAATGATATATTTTATAGTAAACAATTTGGTTTCAGGAAGGGTTGTAGCACAATGACTGCTATATCCTATTTTATTAATGAGGTGTCATGGGCTTTGGATGAGTCACAGAATACAATGGGTGTGTTCTGTGACTTACTTATCCAAGGCTTTCGATTGTGTTAACCATGACATTCTTTTAAAAAAGCTAGAAATTTATAATTTTTCAGGGAAATCAATATCATGGCTGAGGTCTTATATGACAGGTAGGTACCAAAGAACAATAATTTTAAAGGGTGGTTTGCAATCAAGATCTGAGTGGAGGGAGATTAAAGTAGGAGTTCCACAAGGCTCGATTTTGGGCCCCCTCCTTTTTTTAATTTATGTTAATGACCTACCTGATAATATTCCTCACAACTTAATATTGTATGCAGATGATACTACTGCTGTTGTTAAAACTAAAGCAGGGGAAGATTTATGGGCGAAGGTTGATGAAGCTTTAACAGATCTGGGAAGGTGGTTTGAAATTAACGGGCTGAAATTAAATCAAGAAAAAACACAATTGGTAAAATTTAACACAATACAATCTCGGGATTTAACAGATCAAGTGTCATCCAAAACTGTCAATAGTACAAAATTTTTAGGTCTGTATGTCGATTCTCACTTAACATGGGCAAAGTGTGTTGAAAACATATTGAGTAAACTTAATTCTGCCTGCTTCCAAATGCTATGTTTGAGAGGGATTTTAGATTTAAAAACACGCCTTATGATATATTATGCCTATTTTTATTCAATACTTCAATATGGAATTGAATTCTGGGGGTTTTCATCAGAAATAGAAAAAATGTTTAAAGTTCAAAAAAAATATTTAAGAATTATGACGTTTGCTACATGGAAATCTTCATGTAAACCAATATTTAAAGAACTAAATATAATGACTGTGCCGAGTTTAACCATTTATAAAACTTTGTTAATGGTACAATCCAATTTTGAAAATTTGTGTGCTGAGAATTTTGAACATTCTTACAACACTCGTTTTAAAAGAAATTTTCAATTTCCAGTACATCGTTTAAAATTAGTGGAGAAAACTCCTACATATATGGGGAAAAAAATGTTTAATAAATTGCAACCAAAATATCAAAATTTAATCAATAGAACTTCATTTAAAAGCAGCCTTGCCTCTTTTCTGATAAACAAAACGTATTACAGTATAAATGAATTTTTGAATGATAGCAATACAAATTAATATTCATTTGCAGTAACATAAGTGAAGAAGACTATGATAGATTTTTTTTCCTTTTAAGAATTGATGATTGTATTTTTAGGTAGTTTAAGATTACTTTGACAATGTCACCTGTTTTTATAGCTTGTGCTATAACTTGTAAACGTTTATGTGACAATAAAGAGCTATTTATTTATTTATTTATTTATTTATTTATTTATTTATTTAGTTTGTAGGCGGGCACTATAACCACTACACCAACCAGCCCCTCTATCCCCCTTTACCCCCCCTCCCGGTGGTCCGATCGGGCTGGTTTACGAACTCGTCCAATTGATTACCACTTTACATGTCTGTACCAAATTTCATCAAGATCGGACCATATTTACAGCCGCTATCGTGATGGCAGAGACAGACAGACAGACAGACAGACAGACAGACAGACAGACAGACAGACAGACAGACAGACAGACAGACAGACAGACAGACAGACAGACAGACAGACAGGTGGTTGGCCGAAGCCCGCGATCCCTCCTCCACCCCTGGCTTAAGTCGGAGACTTATTCGCCAGGCCTCTTTCCTGAAATAGACTTCTTTCTTCAGTCCTCTCCTGTCTTCTTATCCTAACCGGGCACTCTTCTAGTGCCCACCCAACACACCTGTCCCCTCCCCTAGCACCATAGCACTAGGATCATCGGATTTTTGCTTTTCTTCTTTCTTCTTTTTTTTCCTCCTACATTCCTTTTTTCCAGTGTTTCAAGTTGCAGTCTATCCTCTTACATTTTCAAACTCGTGTTTCCTACTTCCAATTCTTCTGCACATTCTTGAGAACACCTCAGCTGCTTTCTTGCACCGTAGAAAGTTTCGCTTCTCCCAATTCCAATTCTTACCTCGGAGGAATTCCCTCATTTCACTTCTTTCTTCCTCGTAGAAAGGACACACCATCAGAACATGTGTCGAGGTCTCCAACTGTCCACAGTGTGTGCATCTGTCATCTTCCACTAGGTTGAATCCCCTCAGCTTCGCCTTGAAGTTTCCATGGCCGCTCACGAACTGTGTTGTGTAGTGGTCGGTCTCCCATTTCACCTTCTTTCTCTGTCGAACATCCGGAACAAACTCGAAGGTTTCTCTTCCTTTGGTGCTGGTTTCCCATCTTCTTTGCCATTCGACGAGTGTTTCCTCTCTTCGGGTTCGCTTGCTTTCCCTGCTGTCGATTCCTTCCTCTTTATCTCTTCTTCTTTTCAGCCTTTCTTCCACCATCAAATCCAGAGGGATCACTCCAGCGATCACTCTCACGGCTTCGTGGGAAATAGTGCTGTACCCCTTGATCACTCCTAACAACAGTTTCCTCTGTAGGCTCATCAGCTTCGTCTTCTCTCCTCGACCTCTCATTCTTTGTCCCCACATTTCACATCCGTACAGCACCATCGGCTCCAACGCCCCTATGTACAGCCTTCTCAAGTTTTCACATTTCATCCCGTTGTTTGCCTTCGCCAGTCCTTTCAGCTTTCCGAATACCTTCATCGTCTTCTCGACCACATACTCGTAGTGTCCTGCGAACTTCATTCCACTTTTAACCACTACCCCTAGGTACCTCGTTTTCTCTGAGCAGCGTACCGTGACTTCACCCATGTTCACTCTGATGAATCTTTCGACCAACTTTCCCTTGAGTAGCACCATCACTGTCTTCTCCTTCGAGAACGTCATCTTCCTCTCTTCTCCCCACCTGGTGACCAGATCCAAGGCTCTTGACGCCTTCCTCATCAGCTCAGGACTTGAATTTGCCTTCACCAGGAGCAGTCCGTCATCCGCGTAGGCTCTGGCAGAGATGCCGTTGCCGAACTGCAGCCGCAGAAACCCGTCGAAAAGGACGTTCCACAGCAGAGGGCCTACAACGGATCCTTGTGGACAACCTTTTGTGATGGTCTTGCTCACTTCTCCGTTGCCAGCTTTCAAAGTCACTGTCCTGCCTCGGAAGTAGTCCCTGACCAGTCGGTAGATGTTGTTTGGGCACCGCCATTCCCTCAGAACTCTCAGGATCTCTGGCCACCAGGCAGAGTCGAACGCCCCGGAGATGTCCAAGAACAATCCAACGACGTACTTCTCTTCCGTCTCCTCTACTTCTCTTCTCATGTCCAACAGCGCATCAACCGTTCCTACACCTTCTGTGAATCCGTACTGACCTGTATTCGTTCGATCTTCTCTCTCCATCCACTGTTTCAACCTCTTTACGATCAACCTTTCACCTATCTTACCCAGAACAGGAAGGAGGGTCACTGGCCTGTACGACTTTACCTTGCTAGGGTCTTTGTCTTCGCTTTTCAAAAACACTTTCACGATGCCTGTTTTCCAAATATCGGGGAACCTACCCTCTCTCAACATCTTGTTGTACATGTCCAGCAACGTCCCCTTGATTCTACCGCACATTCTCTTGACGACTTCGCCCTTGATTCCGTCGTATCCCGGTGCTTTCTTATCCCTCATTTGCGCGATGCTTGCAATTAGCTCTTCCTCTGTAAAGTCCTCTTCATTAGGTCCTGTACTTTCTTCCATCATACCTCTCCTTATCTCTCGCTGTTCGTCGGTGTCCTCTTCTACCCTATCATCCGGCAGCAACCCTTCAATCATCCTTTGCAGAGTCTCGTTTAGAGTCTTCGTCATCGTTCCGTCTTCCTTCTCGAGGCTTGCTAGTTGGACTTCACTCTTCATCTTTTCCATCACTATCTTGTAGACCTTACCCCACGGGTTTCCTTCTTCGTCTACGATGAGCTTCTCCCACATCTTCTTCTTTTGTTTCCTGATCGCCCATATGTAATTTGTTCTTGATTGCACAAAGCTTCTCCTGTCGGCCTCAAGACTGGTTCTACTCCAGATCCTATTCTTTCTTCGCATAGTAATCCTTAGTTCATCGAGTTCTTCCGTCCACCAGTAAACCTTCTTCATTCCTCTCTTTGCTCTCGGGAATTGCTCTTCCATTAGCCTGCAGATCATTTCTGTGATTCTCTCCGCGTGTTCTCCCGCTTCCGTCGTTCCTATGTCTAAACCTTGAATGCTCCGTTGCAGCTCGCGGTCAAATGACACCCAGTTCACTTTCCTCAAACAGTAGGATCCCTCTCTTTGTTCATTAAGTCTTCCTCTCCTTCCTTGCTCTTCTTGATACCTAAATGTTATCATTCTGTGGTCACTCAGCGTTTCCTCATGTACTTCCCAACCTGATATCCTACTTGCCGCGTCCCTCGTGGCGATAGTGACATCAATGTTCGACTTCCCGCCCTGCGTATTCTCAAATGTTGTCCATCTACTGAATCTATTGAGGGTCTGCAAGTCCCATGCAAACAGGACTTCCTCCACCTTCGAGCCTCTCTCGTCCGTACAACCACTGAGCCACAATCCCGATTTTGCGTTGAGATCCGCACCACAGACGACTCCCTTGTTGCCTCTCTTCCTGACAATATCTGACAGTTCTGCGAGGAATCCATCGATGGGCTCTGATGGCCTGCAATACAGGCTGATCACCTGCAGCGACTTTCCTTCAACCTCTAGCCTGACGCTGACACACATTCCGTTAGTTTCCCTGACATCCATGATTGCTCCGATCTTATCATTCAGTACACACACAGCACTCCAGATATCTTCTCTTCCACTCCTGTCATAGAACACTCTGCAACCAGGCATTTTCAGCTTCCTATTCACTGTGTACGGCTCTTGCACCAAAAGGACATCGACTTTCTCTTGCAGACATCTTCTGTAAGCTTCATTTGTGGCAGTTTTCCCTCTCCCCAAGTTCCACTGAGCGATCCTACAGTCCATAATCGGTCTTTTCGTTTTGCCTCTTCACGGCCTTCTCGTACGCTGGGCACCTTCTTGAACCAGCTTCATGTTTGTGGTCTCCACGACCATCCCTTTTACAGTTTGCACAGCAGACTGCCTCTTTCTTCTTTTTGTTTGCACATTCCTTGAAGTCGTGCTCGCCCGCGCAATACGAGCAGGTCGGCTTTCCCGCAGTGCAGTGCTTGGCAACATGACCAAATCTCTGGCACTTGTAGCATCTTGCTACATCTACATAATCTTTTACTCTGCAGCATTGCCACTCCACGTATATCTTCTCTTGCCTACGCAACCAGTTCCTTACCCTAACTGAACACTCGACCACAATGTGTTTCTTCTGACCATTCGATCTCTGATCGTTATATTTGTGTCTGACCTCAAATTCTTGTTGAAAATCACCTTCGTCAACGCCGCTGTCACGCATGTTCCTCCGGTATACTTCATCTTTCACGTCTTCGTCACTCAACTTTGCATTCACGTCGTATATCATTATCACAGGCCTTTTCTTCGTTGGCTTCTCAACTTTCAGACCGGCCTCTCCCAGGGATTTCTGTTTCATCAGGGCCTCTATTCCTTCTTCGTTCTCCGCCTCTACGATTACTCCATGCCTGATGTTCACAAGCCTCCTGACCTTTAACCCGATCTCTTGTGGCTTCACTAGGTTCTTCAGAATGGTCTTTACCTCTTCACTCTCCTTAGTATCGTGTCTCACCGTGACCAACTTTGGTGGTGGCAGCACAGGGCCTTTCACACCTGTCACCTTCGGAATCTGCGGGGCATCTCTTGCCACTGCTGCAGCGTACCCAGTCGGTTTCCTCGTCACCTCCGGTTCTGGTCCCTTTCTCAGTTCATCCCGAACAATCTTCACAAACTCCGCTCTTTCCTCAATTCGGGTTTCTAACCTAGCCCTCTCCTCTCTGGCCCTTATGAGTTCCTCCTGAAACCTCACGAAGTGCCGTTGAAACTTCTCGGTCTGCGGCTTCGTGACCATCTTCATTATTGTTGGCTGCCTAAACCACCCTCTCATCTTCTCCAGCACCCTTCCTAGACTCACAAGAGGATCCACTTCATTCTCATCTTCAGTCTCTTCTCCTTCCTCATCTCCATCGTCCATTTTCTTTGTTTTGGTCCTTTTCTTCTCTTTTTCCTTGTCCTCGGGGCTTCTTAATTTCCGTTTCCGTTCTGCCTCCGATTCAGACTCCTGCGCGCTGCTATTCGCAGAACTGAACCCAGGTCCCTGCGACAGCGACCTGGTGGTGCTTAGTCTTCTCTCACTCTGGAACTTTGCCATAAGCTCCTTCTCCGCAGCAATCCTGTCTTCCTCTTTCCTACGCTCCTCTTCTTCGCTCAAAGAAGGCTCACTTACCTTTGTACTTTTACCCGCCATGTTGATTTTTTCAATTTGAAATTCACAAAAACTGGTAACTATTAACTAATAACGAATCAACTTTCACTGTTAACTCGATTTCTAGGTCAGGATGCAACCTGAAACAATACAATACAAATCATGTGTTGGGTTTTTGAATTCCCCGGTTCATGGGAGTCTCTTGCCAATGACTCCAACGTCATCCACCGGCCGAGACCCTACATTTCACCAATCAGGTCAAACCTCCTCGGACACCGTACATGCCTAGCACAGTCGCATGCACAAGAATATGCCCATGGTTCCTGAGCCAGTTTCTGACAATTTTGAACACCGTCTTCAGCGTGGCGGGGGTGCTTACTAACGGCGGCCACCCACTGATGTCAATTTCACAACAGTGGCTGCCAACAAGCATAGGTCCGGAGATCACATGTGAGAGGTCCCCACTAAGCGTCCCCCAGCACCCCGACCAGAGTGAAGGGGGAGGTCTGGACTAGCCAGCATCGAAAAGGGGCCATTTGCAACGGACTAGCCGAAGCGTACCCGGATCCCCAATCCGCCTCCGTGTTTTTCAAAGACCAGTTCACACGCTACCTCTTTTATACAGACCGCCGCTTGAATGCCCATCCAACAAATGTGCATCCGTCTCCTTAGCAGGGGCAGGCAGGCACTTTCTGCAAGGAGAGGACATAGGACTCCTTGCCAAGCACGTTTTTTTTCCAACAATCATTCTTCAATCTTTCACACACAGACTCATCAACATCCATTTACTATCATCCTGTGATTTTTTTTTTTTTTTTTTTCATCGATCATCCTACAACCTTTCACTTCCAGACCCATCCACCAACATTCATTTACTATCACCCTTGTTTTTTTTTTTTTTTTTTTTTTTTTTTTTTCTCTTTTTTTTTTCCTTTTTTGTGCTTAGCAAGTTCGGGAACACCCCGGGATGCAAGCCTAGTTATCAACAATCTATGGTTGATAATACAAAACCATCCACAGTCCCAGGAAATTGGCTTGTCCAATACAGCCCTATCTCCTTAAGGGTGATAGGGTTTGGGCTATTGCGACCCTGTCAGGGACAGAGCCGGGCCATGCGTTCGCCACCTCGCCAGGCCGGAGACAGACAGACAGACAGACAGACAGACAGACAGACAGACAGACAGACAGACAGACAGACAGACAGACAGACAGACAGACAGACAGACAGACAGACAGACAGACAGACAGACAGACAGACAGACAGACAGACAGACAGACAGACAGACAGACAGACAGACAGACAGACAGACAGACAGACAGGTGGTTGGCCGAAGCCCGCGATCCCTCCTCCACCCCTGGCTTAAGTCGGAGACTTATTCGCCAGGCCTCTTTCCTGAAATAGACTTCTTTCTTCAGTCCTCTCCTGTCTTCTTATCCTAACCGGGCACTCTTCTAGTGCCCACCCAACACACCTGTCCCCTCCCCTAGCACCATAGCACTAGGATCATCGGATTTTTGCTTTTCTTCTTTCTTCTTTTTTTTCCTCCTACATTCCTTTTTTCCAGTGTTTCAAGTTGCAGTCTATCCTCTTACATTTTCAAACTCGTGTTTCCTACTTCCAATTCTTCTGCACATTCTTGAGAACACCTCAGCTGCTTTCTTGCACCGTAGAAAGTTTCGCTTCTCCCAATTCCAATTCTTACCTCGGAGGAATTCCCTCATTTCACTTCTTTCTTCCTCGTAGAAAGGACACACCATCAGAACATGTGTCGAGGTCTCCAACTGTCCACAGTGTGTGCATCTGTCATCTTCCACTAGGTTGAATCCCCTCAGCTTCGCCTTGAAGTTTCCATGGCCGCTCACGAACTGTGTTGTGTAGTGGTCGGTCTCCCATTTCACCTTCTTTCTCTGTCGAACATCCGGAACAAACTCGAAGGTTTCTCTTCCTTTGGTGCTGGTTTCCCATCTTCTTTGCCATTCGACGAGTGTTTCCTCTCTTCGGGTTCGCTTGCTTTCCCTGCTGTCGATTCCTTCCTCTTTATCTCTTCTTCTTTTCAGCCTTTCTTCCACCATCAAATCCAGAGGGATCACTCCAGCGATCACTCTCACGGCTTCGTGGGAAATAGTGCTGTACCCCTTGATCACTCCTAACAACAGTTTCCTCTGTAGGCTCATCAGCTTCGTCTTCTCTCCTCGACCTCTCATTCTTTGTCCCCACATTTCACATCCGTACAGCACCATCGGCTCCAACGCCCCTATGTACAGCCTTCTCAAGTTTTCACATTTCATCCCGTTGTTTGCCTTCGCCAGTCCTTTCAGCTTTCCGAATACCTTCATCGTCTTCTCGACCACATACTCGTAGTGTCCTGCGAACTTCATTCCACTTTTAACCACTACCCCTAGGTACCTCGTTTTCTCTGAGCAGCGTACCGTGACTTCACCCATGTTCACTCTGATGAATCTTTCGACCAACTTTCCCTTGAGTAGCACCATCACTGTCTTCTCCTTCGAGAACGTCATCTTCCTCTCTTCTCCCCACCTGGTGACCAGATCCAAGGCTCTTGACGCCTTCCTCATCAGCTCAGGACTTGAATTTGCCTTCACCAGGAGCAGTCCGTCATCCGCGTAGGCTCTGGCAGAGATGCCGTTGCCGAACTGCAGCCGCAGAAACCCGTCGAAAAGGACGTTCCACAGCAGAGGGCCTACAACGGATCCTTGTGGACAACCTTTTGTGATGGTCTTGCTCACTTCTCCGTTGCCAGCTTTCAAAGTCACTGTCCTGCCTCGGAAGTAGTCCCTGACCAGTCGGTAGATGTTGTTTGGGCACCGCCATTCCCTCAGAACTCTCAGGATCTCTGGCCACCAGGCAGAGTCGAACGCCCCGGAGATGTCCAAGAACAATCCAACGACGTACTTCTCTTCCGTCTCCTCTACTTCTCTTCTCATGTCCAACAGCGCATCAACCGTTCCTACACCTTCTGTGAATCCGTACTGACCTGTATTCGTTCGATCTTCTCTCTCCATCCACTGTTTCAACCTCTTTACGATCAACCTTTCACCTATCTTACCCAGAACAGGAAGGAGGGTCACTGGCCTGTACGACTTTACCTTGCTAGGGTCTTTGTCTTCGCTTTTCAAAAACACTTTCACGATGCCTGTTTTCCAAATATCGGGGAACCTACCCTCTCTCAACATCTTGTTGTACATGTCCAGCAACGTCCCCTTGATTCTACCGCACATTCTCTTGACGACTTCGCCCTTGATTCCGTCGTATCCCGGTGCTTTCTTATCCCTCATTTGCGCGATGCTTGCAATTAGCTCTTCCTCTGTAAAGTCCTCTTCATTAGGTCCTGTACTTTCTTCCATCATACCTCTCCTTATCTCTCGCTGTTCGTCGGTGTCCTCTTCTACCCTATCATCCGGCAGCAACCCTTCAATCATCCTTTGCAGAGTCTCGTTTAGAGTCTTCGTCATCGTTCCGTCTTCCTTCTCGAGGCTTGCTAGTTGGACTTCACTCTTCATCTTTTCCATCACTATCTTGTAGACCTTACCCCACGGGTTTCCTTCTTCGTCTACGATGAGCTTCTCCCACATCTTCTTCTTTTGTTTCCTGATCGCCCATATGTAATTTGTTCTTGATTGCACAAAGCTTCTCCTGTCGGCCTCAAGACTGGTTCTACTCCAGATCCTATTCTTTCTTCGCATAGTAATCCTTAGTTCATCGAGTTCTTCCGTCCACCAGTAAACCTTCTTCATTCCTCTCTTTGCTCTCGGGAATTGCTCTTCCATTAGCCTGCAGATCATTTCTGTGATTCTCTCCGCGTGTTCTCCCGCTTCCGTCGTTCCTATGTCTAAACCTTGAATGCTCCGTTGCAGCTCGCGGTCAAATGACACCCAGTTCACTTTCCTCAAACAGTAGGATCCCTCTCTTTGTTCATTAAGTCTTCCTCTCCTTCCTTGCTCTTCTTGATACCTAAATGTTATCATTCTGTGGTCACTCAGCGTTTCCTCATGTACTTCCCAACCTGATATCCTACTTGCCGCGTCCCTCGTGGCGATAGTGACATCAATGTTCGACTTCCCGCCCTGCGTATTCTCAAATGTTGTCCATCTACTGAATCTATTGAGGGTCTGCAAGTCCCATGCAAACAGGACTTCCTCCACCTTCGAGCCTCTCTCGTCCGTACAACCACTGAGCCACAATCCCGATTTTGCGTTGAGATCCGCACCACAGACGACTCCCTTGTTGCCTCTCTTCCTGACAATATCTGACAGTTCTGCGAGGAATCCATCGATGGGCTCTGATGGCCTGCAATACAGGCTGATCACCTGCAGCGACTTTCCTTCAACCTCTAGCCTGACGCTGACACACATTCCGTTAGTTTCCCTGACATCCATGATTGCTCCGATCTTATCATTCAGTACACACACAGCACTCCAGATATCTTCTCTTCCACTCCTGTCATAGAACACTCTGCAACCAGGCATTTTCAGCTTCCTATTCACTGTGTACGGCTCTTGCACCAAAAGGACATCGACTTTCTCTTGCAGACATCTTCTGTAAGCTTCATTTGTGGCAGTTTTCCCTCTCCCCAAGTTCCACTGAGCGATCCTACAGTCCATAATCGGTCTTTTCGTTTTGCCTCTTCACGGCCTTCTCGTACGCTGGGCACCTTCTTGAACCAGCTTCATGTTTGTGGTCTCCACGACCATCCCTTTTACAGTTTGCACAGCAGACTGCCTCTTTCTTCTTTTTGTTTGCACATTCCTTGAAGTCGTGCTCGCCCGCGCAATACGAGCAGGTCGGCTTTCCCGCAGTGCAGTGCTTGGCAACATGACCAAATCTCTGGCACTTGTAGCATCTTGCTACATCTACATAATCTTTTACTCTGCAGCATTGCCACTCCACGTATATCTTCTCTTGCCTACGCAACCAGTTCCTTACCCTAACTGAACACTCGACCACAATGTGTTTCTTCTGACCATTCGATCTCTGATCGTTATATTTGTGTCTGACCTCAAATTCTTGTTGAAAATCACCTTCGTCAACGCCGCTGTCACGCATGTTCCTCCGGTATACTTCATCTTTCACGTCTTCGTCACTCAACTTTGCATTCACGTCGTTGCAGACAGACAGACAGACAGACAGACAGACAGACAGACAGACAGACAGACAGACAGACAGACAGACAGACAGACAGACAGACAGACAGACAGACAGACAGACAGACAGACAGACAGACAGACAGACAGACAGACAGACAGACAGACAGACAGACAGACAGACAGACAGACAGACAGACAGACAGACAGACAGACAGACAGACAGACAGACAGACAGACAGACAGACAGACAGACAGACAGACAGGTGGTTGGCCGAAGCCCGCGATCCCTCCTCCACCCCTGGCTTAAGTCGGAGACTTATTCTCTTTCCTGAAATAGACTTCTTTCTTCAGTCCTCTTCTGTCTTCTTATCCTAACCGGGCACTCTTCTAGTGCCCACCCAACACACCTGTCCCCTCCCCTAGCACAATAGCACTAGGATCATCGGATTTTTGTTTTTCTTATTTCTTCTCTTTTCCCCTCCTACTTTCCTTTTTTTTCCAGTATTTCAAGTTGCAGTCTATCCTCTTACATTTTCAAACTCGTGTTTCCTACTTCCAATTCTCCTGCACATTCTTGAGAACACCTCAGCTGCTTTCTTGCACCGTAGAAAGTTTTGCTTCTCCCAATTCCAATTCTTACCTCGGAGGAATTCCCTCATTTCATTTCTTTCTTCCTCGTAGAAAGGACACACCATCAGAACATGTGTCGAGGTCTCCAACTGTCCACAGTGTGTGCATCTGTCATCCTCCACTAGGTTGAATCCCCTCAGCTTCGCCTTGAAGTTTCCATGGCCGCTCACGAACTGTGTTGTGTAGTGGTCGGTCTCCCATTTCACCTTCTTTCTCTGTCGAACATCCGGAACAAACTCGAAGGTTTCTCTTCCTTTGGTGCTGGTTTCCCATCTTCTTTGCCATTCGACGAGTGTTTCCTCTCTTCGGGTTCGCTTGCTTTCCCTGCTGTCGATTCCTTCCTCTTTATCTCTTCTTCTTTTCAGCCTTTCTTCCACCATCAAATCCAGAGGGATCACTCCAGCGATCACTCTCACGGCTTCGTGGGAAATAGTGCTGTATCCCTTGATCACTCCTAACAACAGTTTCCTCTGTAGGCTCATCAGCTTCGTCTTCTCTCCTCGACCTCTCATTCTTTGTCCCCACATTTCACATCCGTACAGCACTCCGTACAGCACCATCGGCTCCAACGCTCCTATGTACAGCCTTCTCAAGTTTTCACATTTCATCCCGTTGTTTGCCTTCGCCAGTCCTTTCAGCTTTCCGAATGCCTTCATTGTCTTCTCGACCACATACTCGTAGTGTCCTGCGAACTTCATTCCACTTTTCACCACTACCCCTAGGTACTTAGTTTTCTCTGAGCAGCGTACCGTGACTTCACCCATGTTCACTCTGATGAATCTTTCGACCAACTTTCCCTTGAGTAGCACCATCACTGTCTTCTCCTTCGAGAACATCATCTTCCTCTCTTCTCCCCACCTGGTGACCAGATCCAAGGCTCTTGACGCCTTCCTCATCAGCTCAGGACTTGAATCCGCCTTCACCAGGAGCAGTCCGTCGTCCGCGTAGGCTCTGGCAGAGATGCCGTTGCCAAACTGCAGCCGCAAAAACCCGTCAAAAAGGACGTTCCACAGCAGAGGGCCCACAACGGATCCTTGTGGACAACCTTTTGTGATGGTCTTGCTCACTTCTCCGTTGCCAGCTTTCAAAGTCACTGTCCTGCCTCGGAAGTAGTCCCTGACCAGTCGGTAGATGTTGTTTGGGCACCGCCATTCCCTCAGAACTCTCAGGATCTCTGGCCACCAGGCAGAGTCGAACGCCCCGGAGATGTCCAAGAACAATCCAACGACGTACTTCTCTTCCGTCTCCTCTACTTCTCTTCTCATGTCCAACAGCGCATCAACCGTTCCTACACCTTCTGTGAATCCATACTGTGCAGTGTTTGTCCTATTTTCCCTTTCCATCCACTGTGTCATCCTCCTGACTATCATCCTCTCACCTACCTTTCCCAGTACCGGCAGAAGGGTTACCGGCCTGTACGACTTCACCTTACTTGGATCTTTATTATCGCCCTTCAGAAACACTTTCACAATTCCTTTCTTCCAAACGTCTGGGAACACGCCCTCTCGCAACATCTTGTTGTAGAGGCTCAGCAAAGTACCTTTAATTCTTCCATACATCCTCTTCACCACTTCTCCCTTAATCCCATCATATCCCGGTGCTTTCTTATCCTTCAGTTCTTTGATGCTTGTGGTCAGCTCCTGCTCCGTGAAGTCCCCCTCATCTGGTCCGGTGCTCTCTTCCGTCACCAATCTTCTGATTACTTCCTGGTCCTCGTTATCCTCTTCTTCCCTGTCATCCGGCAATAGTCCTGTAATCATTCTCTCCAAAGTCTCCTCTACAGTTTCAGTCAACATGCCGTCTTCCTTCTCCAAACCGACCAACAGAGTTTCCTTCTTCAACTTACCTGCTACAATTTTGTAGACCTTACCCCAAGGGTCGCCTTCCTCTTCAGCAATCATCTTTTCCCACATGATCCTTTTCTGCTTCCTAATTCCCCAGATGTAATCTGTCCTAGCCCGCACAAATCTTCTTCTATCTACTTCCATTCCCGTTCTCCGCCATATCCTATGGTTTCTTCTCATAGCTATTCTCAATTCATCCAGTTCCGTGCACCACCAGTATACCTTCTTCGTTCCTTTTGTTGCCTTCGGAAACTGCTCCTCCATGAGGGTACACGTCAGTTCAGTCATTCTCGCGGCATGTTCCTGAGCCCCCATTACATCAAACTCTTCATTCTGTACGCTTCTCTGCAGTGCCTGATCAAAGCTCTTCCAGTTCACTTTCCTCAAGCAATAGGTTCCTTCCTTCTGTTCGTTCTGCAACCCCCTGCTGCCCTGTACACCTAACAACTTGACTGTTATCAACCTATGATCACTAATAGTTTCGTCATGCACCTTCCAGTCTTCCACAAACCTTGATAAGTCCCTGGTTACAATGGTAACATCAATGTTTGACTTGCCTCCTTGCGTGTTTTCATAGGTTGTCCACCTACTGAACCTGTTCAGAACCTGCAAATCCCAAGCCATGATTACATCTTCCACTTTAGAGCCTCTATCATCAGTTGAACCACTTAGCCACATCCCTGATCTCGCGTTTACATCTCCACCACACAAGACTGCCTTATTTCCCTTCTTCCTGATAATGTCTGCTAACCGTGCGAGATGCCCTTCAATCGGTTCAGACGGCCTGCAATACAAGCTTATCACATGTAAAGTCTTTCCTTCAATCTCTAATCTGACGGTGACACAAGATCCATTTGTTTCCGCCGAATGCATTAATGCCCCAATCTTCTCATTCATGACGAGAACCGCACTCCAAATATCCTCTCTTCCACTCCTATCATGATACACTCTGCAACCTGACACTACCATTCTTCTGTTTACTGTATAGGGCTCTTGGACCAGGAGGACAACAGACAGACAGACAGACAGACAGACAGACAGACAGACAGACAGACAGACAGACAGACAGACAGACAGACAGACAGACAGACAGACAGACAGACAGACAGACAGACAGACAGACAGACAGACAGACAGACAGACAGCCAGACAGACAGACAGACAGACAGACAGACAGACAGACAGACAGACAGACAGACAGACAGACAGACAGACAGACAGACAGACAGACAGACAGACAGGTGGTTGGCCGAAGCCCGCGATCCCTCCTCCACCCCTGGCTTAAGTCGGAGACTTATTCGCCAGGCCTCTTTCCTGAAATAGACTTCTTTCTTCAGTCCTCTCCTGTCTTCTTATCCTAACCGGGCACTCTTCTAGTGCCCACCCAACACACCTGTCCCCTCCCCTAGCACCATAGCACTAGGATCATCGGATTTTTGCTTTTCTTCTTTCTTCTTTTTTTTCCTCCTACATTCCTTTTTTCCAGTGTTTCAAGTTGCAGTCTATCCTCTTACATTTTCAAACTCGTGTTTCCTACTTCCAATTCTTCTGCACATTCTTGAGAACACCTCAGCTGCTTTCTTGCACCGTAGAAAGTTTCGCTTCTCCCAATTCCAATTCTTACCTCGGAGGAATTCCCTCATTTCACTTCTTTCTTCCTCGTAGAAAGGACACACCATCAGAACATGTGTCGAGGTCTCCAACTGTCCACAGTGTGTGCATCTGTCATCTTCCACTAGGTTGAATCCCCTCAGCTTCGCCTTGAAGTTTCCATGGCCGCTCACGAACTGTGTTGTGTAGTGGTCGGTCTCCCATTTCACCTTCTTTCTCTGTCGAACATCCGGAACAAACTCGAAGGTTTCTCTTCCTTTGGTGCTGGTTTCCCATCTTCTTTGCCATTCACACACAGACAGACAGACACACACACACACACACACACACACACACACACACACACACACACACACACACACACACACACACACACACACACACACACACACACACACACACACACACACACACACACACACACACACACACACACACACACACACACACACACACACACACACACACACACACACACACACACACACACACACACACACACACACACACACACACACACACACACACACACACACACACACACACACACACACACACACACACACACACACACACACACACACACACACACACACACACACACACACACACACACACACACACACACACACACACACACACACACACACACACACACACACACACACACACACACACACACACACACACACACACACACACACACACACACACACACACACACACACACACACACACACACACACACACACACACACACACACACACACACACACACACACACACACACACACACACACACACACACACATAGATAGATGGATATATAAAAATTCGAACGAATGGTGTTTTTTGCTTCTGGTGGCCCCAAAACGAAAAGTTATCATGGTCTCGGGCTTAGGTCTTCCCATGAGACCTACGGTAATAGCTTCTTCTCTATAGGGGAAATTCGCTAAAATGAACATTTCATTTATTTTCACAAACAACTACTCGACTCGATGCTAGAGAATTTGGCTTAACACTCGATGATTCGACCCGACTTCAAAATCCACTACTCGCCCACCCCTATCTTAATGTTAACCTTATGGCAAATAAGTAATATTCTATATCTCGCTTGAATCTCAACACACCTAAATAAAACTTGCTCTTCATCTAGTTGAGGTATGCTGCATTATTGACAAAAGTTTCATATCTGTTTTTTTTTCAATTTTATATTTTCATGGTAGCAAACCTGCTTACACTTTTCCCATGTAATTTTTATGGACGGGGTTGTATGCTCATTTTAAGATTTAAGTCGGGGTGTGCGAGTAGTGATCTTTGAAGTCGAGTCGAGCCGAGCCGAGTTTTGAAAAATACCCGCGAGTTTCGAGCTTTTTTTGAGTCTTTTTTTAAGTCTATAGTATAATAGTCATCATGTTTCTACATAATGATAAAAAATTATTATCATTACTCAAATACAAATTACAATTTCGAGGTAATTAAACTTAAAAGAGTTATTGAACTAAAAGCAGATAATATTCAAATAAATGATACCAAAACAAAAAAAAGAAAACCAATAGAGGTGTGCGGATATCCGAAAACTCGGATCGGATATCCGAATCCGATCCGAGGGTTTTATGACTATCCAGTAAGACTGACTAGATATCCGACCCTATCGGATAAACAGCACATTTTGGAGTAAATTTGAAAGAAGGATCAAATTTTCAAGTTTGGAAAGTCTTCCAAACAAAAGAAGTCACTGCCGACGAAAGAACATTAATGACAGAAAACATCGCGGAGCAAAAACGACGCTTTGAAATGCGACGGATGTGACAGCGGTTAGAACAGCGCCTTAACACGATGTGATTAAGTAGTGGTATGCATCAATCAATGTATTTCAGTTGCTGATATTGCGACAGTTGCTGATATTGCGACTCGTGATTAGATCGAGAATTCGAGATCGTTGTATACGATCAGAATACTGCACAATACCCAACACGATAACAAACATTTTCTTAAGACAAATTCTTGTATCGTAGTATTAATCAGTTAACAAAAAATAATACTTCCTTTATTAGTTTTGTCTCGATCAGTATCCGTTACCGACGAAACATCGATTGGTATGAGAGAGAATCGCAACCAAGACGAATCAGAGTTCGCCATTGTCTGACATTCGACAGTGTCCAACAATCGTCTTCAATTGCCAAAATGAAATATCCCGTAAATACTCGATAAATAAATAGTCGTGTTGATGTTTCGCACGACTATTTCAGGCCGTAAATATCTTAAGCGGCCTGTTGATACGATAAAATAAAATGCCTACAATAATTTTGGGCTGCCGAAGGGTGGCGAACCTGTGCATTTCATTGTTTGTCTTTTCATCTCACTTTGTTTTTGACTTTAAATGTTGTCTGCCGTCTGCTGAAAAACTGACTAAAACGACTTCTAAAACGTCTTTTCAATTGCCAGATTACTTTATTTTTCAGTTAAGCAATTACCTACCTAGAAACTGAAAGTTGAACGATCACAAATAAGTTTTTATTTTGCTGAAATATTAATCTTTGTTGAATTAAGTCGAGTCAAAGCCGGCCGGCCGTATTTTCAATACGTGATTAAAATGGACATTATTCTTAGATAACAGTACAATGCTGAGTTGACAACCTACGCCTATGAAAATAATTAGTGAGTTTGCTTGTTGTTTGTTATATAAAACAAATAGACCTTTGTTCTAATTAAATGTCCAAGCTTTAATACTGAAACCTACAACATTTGAAACTTATCTTGAAATTTAGGTTAAGATTACTACTCAAGTCTTATTATTTTGTTTTTAATAGCAGCCTCTTATTGTAGTGAATCAAAATCTTGGTTGTCAGGCATTAATGCATAAATAAAAATGTAAAGCTTTCTTAAAATATGAAGTGATTGGTGAATCAAGTTTTATAATATTTAATTATTTTGTCTAATAACATAGGCCTAGTCACTGATCAAATAAGGAAAAGAACAAAAAATACAGAGGCAAAATAGTGAACAAATTTAGGTTGCGTTGAAAAAGGATTTTTTAAGTTGCAAATCCTGAAATTGATTTAGGCCTAAATAAGCTTATTCAATTAAATACTACCTATGCTTAAGGGGAATCAATAAATTTCTAAATCCTCAACAGATAATTAATTAGTTGTTGTACCTTTGCATACTTTAATAATTGACATTTGGCCTATATTGCAAACAGTACATCACAATAATCAACAACTCAAGCATATCAAGGCAAACCTTACCTTACACATAAGGATAATATGGTAGTTCCTTGCAATTACCTTAGGCTTATGAGAAAATTAAATCTGCTCATTACGCCGCACCGTAAATATCCGAATCCGGTATTATCCGATCCGAACCTGTTGTTATCCGATCCGAAACCGATCCGAACATAAGCTATCCGATCCAAAAATTCACTATCCGCACACCTCTAAAAACCAACAAACAAAAGAAACAAAAGAAAGTTTGAGTTTTGAACTTAAACTTACAATAATTCTTGATTTGATATATTTTTCAAGCCTAACTTGTGTTTAATGCTTACCTGGGGATTGAAATGAAATGAAAACACTAATTATAAGCCGTGACCAATTACATGACTCAATTCATGATTAAAATATTTCCTTTCAGTTATTCACACAGGTACATTTTTATTGATGTAACTGTCAACAAAAAAACTAAGTTTTTATTTATTTGGAATGGTTTCTAAAATATAACAAAAATCATTTTTTACAAGATGTAACAATAACTAACCTCAAACTAGAAAAGATAGTCATATCAAAATTTATGTGTCTTTAATAACTAAAAAGAACTTTTTACTTCAAGTTTATAACAAACGAGGATTCAGTTATATTCGCTAAAGATAGATTGACATTGTGAAAAATGGCCGTAATATTCTTTCGCACGTGACGATTTCGGATCAACGGCGGGAGTAACTACTCGACTCGAACTTTCGAGTAATTTGCAATAAGTCGAGTCGAGCCGAGTAGTGTATACTCGGCTCGAAAAAGCTCGATTCTCGAGTACTCGCACACCCCTAGATTTAAGTCTATTTTACTTAATTTGAGGATCCCAAAATTATTTATCTAAGCATTTGAGAAATTCGCTGTGTATGCAGGTTTACTGCAATGGGGGTATTTTACTAACTAATCAGCGAATGAAACTTGTTTTTTACTGATCAGTGATGACGAATCTCCGCAAAAATCAAAATATAAAACAACCATCATCAACAATGAATCTCAAATAAAGAATACAAGTATAGTCATCATTTTAATAAGGTAAGAATGTATACATTGGTGTTACGGTATAACAAACTGTTTTAGAAGGGACTGTTTTAGAAGGTAGCCCACTATTTTAAGAAAGGCTTAAAAAACTTCATTACTACAATATTAGACTTTAATAATAATGAGAAAATTATGATGAACCATTTCATGGACTAACTTCAAAATAGGATGCAAGTTACAGTTGAGTTGCCATGTAATAGTTTTGGCTGTTTTGGCCTAATGTATATTTGGGCCGAACACTTACCATTGCTCTGATGGTTATATATTTCTCCCAGCCACAACTGCAACAATCTGAAACATTAGACACAAAATGTGGCTATTAACGGATTTAAAAAATAAATAATCTCAATATATGTATGGCAGAGTCAGAATTTACCTCATCAAGGCTCAGTCTGGGGCGGTAAACAAATCATCATTTTGATTTAATTAGCTTTAAATAAAGAATATATATTTTATTTTATCGATTTCCGATAATTTTCACTTATTTATAAAAATATGTAAAAACACATAAACAAAGATTGGTGATTTTGTTAGTAACTGACAGTAAAATGTCAAAGTACAGTAGCTTACCTTTAACATGAGGTAACACAGTCTGAAGTGAGATGTTAAGGAACAGGAACGTCCTAAAAGCAGGTCACATTTTTTAGGGGTTGTCAGTTTCATAATTACTTTTACCAGCACAACCTTGGTCAAATTAACCTTAATATGACAAATCCCTTAATACAGTCCGCGCATTATATCTCCGGCTATGGCTTCTATGCTACTAACCATATCATATGATATTTTCTACATGTTATTGGTAAACACAGTGTTTGACAAACAGCGGGTCTGTAGAACAATGATTTCAGAAGAGTAACACCTCTCTGCCCCGCGCCTGGCAACTAGCTGACTGCCATACCCGGAGATATTAGCCTGAACTGTACAACACTTTTTTAATTCAATTCCTGTAGATTCATGAGAGGAAAGTTATAGTTAGAGATGTGCGAGTACTTGAGATTTCGAGTTCGAGTCGAGTTTGGCCTTGAAACTCGAGGTTTTGTCAAACTCGGCAATTTAGAGTCGAGTTTGATTTCAAATAGTAAAAACTGTAATTTTTGTTCAAAATATAATTTTTGTCACAAAATGCTGTTTAAATTTGTCGTGCTCTAATAGGTAGGTGACCTAACCTATCTTACAGCTGTCACGACAGATCGTACTCACAGCAGTGGTTGTGACTATCGACACTAGGGATGTGTCAAATCCGAATCTCACATCTTTAGAAAAGATTCGGATTCAACATTCGATTGGCAAGATTCGAGAATCGAATCTTATGAAACTGCCGAAATAGTACGCGCAGTTATTATTTTAACAGAAATTACGCTCGTGTGTTGATCGATAACGTGAAGGTCACAAGCCAACTATCACCGGGCGTCAGCTTCACGACTGATAAAAATAAATATTAGGCGTCGGATAACAACAATATTTCAACTGATAAGGGAGGGATGTTGACAGGTTTCAATAAAAAACTATTTCTCCGGATTCGAAAAAACAGGAAATAAAGCTATATTTAGCTCTGACTGAACTCGCACTCATACAGCTTATCTTATTTTTTATTCATCGTTTATCTTTGGAATGGAGCAACACACATCTTTCGGTTTTGTCTCATTTGATTTATAAAAATTAGAAGAAAAATATGAGACGTCATTGGTTTTTTACGACCAGTAGTTTAGGTTGATATTTTAGTATTGGGGGGTTGTCATCTCTTTCTTTCCTAATCACGGCCAGCTGGCCGTGTCGCTTGACCTGCAACAATGGGACCGGTAGCAGGGGGGTGGGGTGGCCTTGAAAAGTAAACAAACATTGCTCTCTTACTTCTTGCCATAATTTATGTTGTCAACATTTCCTTTGCTAAGGTGCCAGTGATAGAATTAATAGTTTGTCGTTCCTTTTAAGTTGTTGTGTAGTGTGATGATTTGTCTTCTTAAAATAGTCTGTGTTGCATTTATGTTTTTATTCTTGGATTGATTAGAATTAATTGACACATTAATATTTGGTTTATCTGTGTCTTCATGGGGTTTCTGCCATTGATTTTAGAAAGTGAAATTATTTCAAAACAAAACATCTCCACTTGAAATGTTTATTTCTTCAATCAACAGTTTGCTTTATAAATAAATTCTTTTTTGAAAAATAGGACTACTTTAGGCTTGTATAAATAAGTACTCAGTAATTTTCAGAGATGCTAGTGTTAAATCTTTTTAAATCTTTCTAGTGATACTGTAATAACGTATTGTTTTTACAGAAGGTCATAAAATAAATTTATCTTTAAACAATATTACTTTCCCATTGGTTATAGCATTATTTTATTATTGAGGGAAATATAAAATGCTACACAAATCATACCACAAAGAATGATAATAAAATTATAAACTAAAAAAAATGAAGGTAGGAAATAAAATTTTAAGTCTGAAAATAAACAACATATTGCAACCTGTTATTATTACAACATATCCAACAGGTACAAGTATCAAAATATTTGTAGCCAAGTATCATGCAATATTTGTAATTAATGGGAGTTAGTGTATTTTTCTTATCAATACATGTAAAATACTTACCTTTTTTATCAGAGGCAGATATTCGTTAATAATCTGTCCCCTACTGTTGTTATTTTAAATTAATAATATTTATTAGAAGTGCATATTTTGATACTTCTAAATTTATAATTGAAACATTATTTATTGTCACTTTAACAAGTAAAACTTTTTACATGTATTACTTTAACTTAGGCTACATTTTTTTTAGTTTATACTCGACTCGAACTCGAGATTCGAATCTTTTGACAATTACTCGACTCAAACTCGACTCGACCTGAAAAACCTGTACTCGTACATCTCTAGTTATAGTTACGTTAAAACTTATTACTTCTCATTCAAAGTCTTTCAGACATATTCTCAACATTACTTTTAGTTTCAAGTGGTGTACTACAGTAATAAAAAAGGTAATTATTTATTCACTTGATGTTTTTCAACATTTGCTCAACATAATAGATTACTGGTATATTATAACCTTGTATGGTTTATGACCATTACATTAACCTCAAACACAGATTACAAACAGAACAATTGCAAAAACATAAGTGAAATAAAAAAATTTGGGTAGTAACTCAGAATAGTCAATACAAAATGTCGCACTCAATCCCTTAGGGCGAAGGAATACACCAACAACCTTACACAGGAGTGCATTTATTTACCCAAACTCAGCACACTGTTGAGAGTAAGAATAACTCTCTAGTGGGGACAAGAATTTGGGATTTAATTAACATCATAAGCACTTACCCCAACTGTGGGGCAAAATTCATAAAAGAAAGTCACCAATAAAGCAAAAATCAATCATGGAGAGCATGGCGTTTACATTAATTTGTTAAAAACTGTGTACTTGAAAATGTCTGGAAAAACAGTACAGTAGAACCCCTCATATCCATCCACCACTGGTCTGAGCCTTGGCCAGATAACTATTTGGCCGGAAAAAAGAGCATCTATATCTATATTACTAATTCTGTAAGCGATTTTTTTAAATCAAAATTGTGAGAGTTAGACAGCTCGCAGGATGATGGGAGAGGGCTCAAATTAAAGGTCTTGGTCCCAGGGGGTCGGGTAAAATATCAGATTATGTCCAAATCTACCAGAAAATGAGAAATAACGAAAAATATCTTCCATTTAAAATGCATTGGGATTGAAAAACGTCTGCTTTGTTTACATTAAACATGTGGTGCTAATGCTTGATTCAAAGCCATATGCTAGATGTTGACAAGTGGGATTTTTTTCAAAATGCAGCTAACTATGCACGTCCAATGTACTATAACAAAAAATATTTTAAATTTAAGATTTTACGATTTTATATTAACTAAGGGTTTGAGTTTTTTCATAATTTAAAATTATAAAAAGTTAAGTACGTTTGTTTAGTTTATGTTATAACAATGCAGATTCATATTAAGTGATTTATACAATATATAATTACATAAGGACAATTTTTGCGCCGAAATTGTGGGCATTTGGAAGGTCCCAGAATGATGGGAGGGGGCTGAAATTGAAGGTCTCCAACCCAGGGACTCGGAGAAAATACTGAAATTGCTTTAAGCTTGCTATAAAATGAGAAATAACGTAAAATAGCTGTCATTTAAAAACATTGGGATTTAAAAAGGTCTGCTTTGTTTACTTAAAACCAAATGCTAGATATAATCATAATTTTGTGGACCTAAAAGCCTATTTTCTAAAAGGGTATTTTGTACTATAGCAAAGAAGGATTTTGCTTTGGGGCTATTAGCCCCTTCAAGCCTCTAGTTATTAATATATGCTACAATGAAAACTTAGCAATTTAGGTTTTTTCATCTTAAGATTTACCAACATCTAAAGTTCCTACATTGAAATAAGCGTTTTTGTGTACAAATGTGCAAACTGGCTTTATTTTTTTAATCTAAGCACTCTAACAATAAAAAGCACAAAATCTATTTGTTAAAAAAGGTTTGTTCTGACAGAAGCAAATACCCCCTTTGCAGCAGACCTGCATACTCAGCGAATTTCAAATGCAAAACAACATATTTCAATCCAACATAGCAAGATTCAACATGTTTTTGTAAGCTCCGTAAGAATAACATGGGGAATGAGTATGCAGGTTTGCTGCTACGGGTATATTAAAACTGGGTGGTTTTAATTCAAAATTTAGTTGATCTGAACTAGAAGAAGCCATTTACCAAGTTTTATCAAGATATGTTGAGAAATAAGCGAGATAAAGAATTTTCTTTATTTCCCATAAGGTTAACATTGGGACAACGTACTGTGTTTACCACTTTCAATATCTCGGAAACCAATGGACATAGAGCAGTGATTAAAGATACTAAATTGTTTGTTTTTTTGAGCTGAATTAAACAATGCTAGCAAAAATTGGATAATTTTCAATTTTCTATGTAAAAAACTCAAAAAACCCATATTTGGGGGGGTTTACCCCACTTTACCTCCCCTTCCGGTGGTCCGATCGGGCTGGTTCACGAACTCGTCCGAGTGATTACCACTTTACACGTCTGTACCAAATTTCATTAAGATCGGTTCATATTTACGGCCGCTATTGTGTTAACAGACATATATATATAGATATATATATATATTACAATTATCACAATGTAATATATCTTTATATTTTTAATAGATATATATATATATATATATATATATAAATTCGAAAGAATAGTGTTTTTTGCTTCTGGGGGCCCCAAAATGAAAAGTTAACATGGTCTCGGACTTAGGTCTTACCATGAGACCTACGGTAATAGCTTATTGGAAATTTGCTAAAATGAAAACAAAATAATATCTGATCAGCTGTGCGGGATTATGCACTTTCCCCCTAGTATTATGTAAACGATGATTTAAACCTAATATAATCTAAGTCTCATTTTTACACTATTTCATAATATTTAATTAATAAAAAATATTAATTACCATTTAAATGTTACTGATACAACTCAACTGAGTAGCACATGGTAAAAAGGGATACCTTGACAGAGAGTTAACATGACAATATCAAAGAGACTAAGAGTCTGTACTCCGTTAGAATTACGTTCTGACAGGGTTCCCACTCAAACTGAATTTTAAGATTCACGGCTCTTTCACAGTTTTTAAGGTCCGAAAATTCCAAAATTTACTGTCTAAATATAGGAAAACATTTTGCTGCCCGCACAGTTTTACAGAGAATAACAGGTTGGGGGGGGGGGGGGGGTAGCGAGGGAAAACTCGGCAGACGCATAGCGCCGGCGGCGGCGGCACCAGCACAACGGAGAAGTAATTTCTGTACCAATAGAATTAAACTGTGTAATATTTTAGGTGAAACAAACTATACATGATGGAAAAATAATTTTAAATACAATGCAATTAAATAAATTACAACTATTTCACAAAATACAATGGGATTTTAACATTATTGATTACTTAGGTAAACAGAAAACATTGTACTGGCGATTGCGGAACACGCACGCAACTTAAATATTTTTATTTTTTAACGCCATCCTCTCTTCCTTCCTTTCTTCCTGCCTTTCTGCTTTCTATCCGCCCATACAATGCGCAGAGTCCAGTGCGCACTGTATGTTGCCTTGACAACCGTGTGTCGTCATAGCAACGAGCCAATCACGCACTGCATTTTAAGACAACAAACAGCTGTGTAATTAAAGACAATATGATAGTCTGCGCTTGCGTATGTTGCCAACCTTTCGATGAATATTCGATATTTCATTTATTGCGTCTTGACCGAGTTGAAGTTCGTGATTATCAACTCTCTAATCATCGAAAACTCGAAATATGATCTATATAACACGTATTAAAATAATGTCGTGTTTTTTAAAAATTAATTGAAAGTTATTAAATAAACTTCAAATACATCTTTTTGTGAAATAGTTTTTTTGCGAAAGTTTAAAGTAAAACGTGATTAAAAATAATTCTTGTTGCCGATTTTGGACACCAGTTAGGCACGCCGCCTGGTTAATACGCCTCCGGATAAATCGTTATTCTACTGGCCGTAAATGCTAGTTAATGGCACAACGTTGGTCACCTGCAGGCATGTTTTCCAGCGGCTGAAGTTAGGGCCTTGTTGTCATTCAAACAGTGCAATGGGTAGCAATGGGGAAAATTCGGGTAGCTTCGGGTAATTACGTGAACCCGAGTGGTTGGGCGGGTTTGACACGTCTCAGGCTTAATTCGGCGGGTTTTTATTACTTGTCGGGTCGGGCGGGTACCTACTACCCGAAAGAAATCGGGTTGACGATACCCGACACACTACCCGAAAGAAACCCGAAACTTTAAAATGTTCAACAATAAATGATTCGTGCCAAGCTTCTGACTTATGGCGCGGCGTCCACGCAATATTATAACGAGACGAACAAGGATGGTCGCGATCACGATGTGAAACTTCGAAGCGATCTTCACTATACGTCTCAAAGTCAATGGTCTCGGTCAGACAACCAGCCGTCCCCTTGCCAACTCATAATTATCGTACGCTTACTGCTTAATATCGTATCCTCGTATAACAACTTAAAAGGACCGTTGCTCCTTTTGACGCAATGAAATAAGTCGTACGAACACTAAACAGCTTTGAATAAGTTTGAATTTCTAGCCGAGCTTATGATACGAGAAGTCTTATCGAGAAAATAAATTTTTGTGATCTATTTTTGGTCACGTTAAACCGGAAGAGCGTGTCCTTCCCACGAAAAACGTACACGAACAATAATCCTGAGTAATAAGGAAAGGGCGTTGACAGGTGAAAAAATATTATCTCCAATTAGATGGAAATCGGAGTTTCTGCTATATTTAGTTGACCTTGGAGAACGACAAAATATACACCAGTCTATAGTTTGATCATAGAATTTCTCTTAAACGACAAGAGATAAAAATTTCATTTTTGTCTCAATCGATTTATACTAAAAATTAGACAAAAAATATTAGCCGTCATATGTTGTTGTAGGACAAGTCGTTTGGATTTTCGCATATAGAAAACAAATTACGCAACAAAGACGTTCGTTCTGGCGTCATTTTTAAAGAGTTTATTTATTGTCACAACACAAACATCGTGAACGATGATACAAAAAACAGAAAATGATTAGAAACAAGCAGCGGAGACATAGATGCATTAATCGGTAGTTGAAAAGCGATGAATCGTACAATAGAAGGAATGTAAATAAGAAAACAAATTAATTAAGGAAGAAAGAAATTCACGTATTTATTTGCCGCGCAAACGTAAACCAATGAGCGTGCGTCTTCAGCTATCTAGTCTTCTCTCTCTTCACCTTTCCATCTTTCCCTCCCCCCTCCAAGGCAACCGATTGCGTTTCGCCATTACCTCCCCAGTCTCCACCCCTCCTTCACAGCCACAGTGGAATATCAATCTCAGTTTAGCAGGCCATACAGTACCGTCTAGCCCTGTACGTACATTGTTGTTTGTCTAGCCCTGTACGTACATTGTAAAGTACACAATTGCTGTCTTCGTCTTGGGACTGAGAATCATTTTTAATGTCTCTAATAAATTGATACAAATATTTCTCTTTAATTTAATAAAAATATTGGCTACTTTAAAATCGGCTGATTTTAAAGGTCTGATGACGAAATTCACGGCTCTTTCCAGGTTTTTTCATGGTTTGCCAAATTCACGGCTTATTCACGGTTTTTAAGGTTTCACGGTTGAGTGGGAACCCTGTCTGATATTGGCTTCTAAGAAGTGAACGAGTAAACCGAGGATAGGTAATACAGAGGTCGGTTTGAAGGGCTCTACTGCAGTTGATTTGACACTACAATTTGAATGAAGAATTATAAACAAAAATATTTTAAAAGCAAAGCTTGAGTATGACTTGCAACATGTTAAAGGAAAACTTCAGATACTTAGAATAATCACTTGAATCAGAAACTCCAGTCTGGCATGACATTATTGTTATCATCATGTGTTTTCCTTTTTTAACATAACAATTTTTACTCTGGAAACTAGTAATTTTAATGAAGTACGGAAGCGACACAATTTTGGGTTAACCAGCTCCTAGTGTACACATACATTTGATCTGATAAATCTCTATAGTTTAAAATGTAGCATTCTTCCCTTAGGTTACAGAGAGGTCTCAGAAACCTTACACTTTGAAGGCATTACTGTACCCAGTCTTAACCACTGGCAGAGGTACTATCCCCTGCAGCCGGCTTAATAGACTGGGGTCTGTAATAATAAAGAAGAACGCTGACTATCCGAATTAATTCGGACCAGAATCGATTAGGATAGTCAAAAATTCGGATGATCGGGCATAAACTGGTAACAAAGAAAAACAAAATGTCACACAGAATAAACTTTATTAAATTTAACAAACACTTAGTAAAGCTGTTAAAATTTATCTGAAAATCAAAAACAAATACCGAGTTATAAAAAATAAAAATACAGTTAAGAAAACTGTATTTTTATTTTAACAGTACAATTAAAGTTCCAAGACGATCACTTGGAACATCTCGATCAGAGGAAGTTTGCCTTGACGCTGAAGCTCGTTTCCGTGCAGCAAGGTCACGCAGGTGCCAGGAGACATTAAAACAGCAATCCGCGCAATGAGGGAGGGAGGAGCTCACTGACAAATGCACGTTTTTTCAGGTAGAGGGATGTGCAAACCACTCCGCGCATTAAAACACTGTCATGAGGGCGGCAACTCAATCACTACACCTGCGATCGCATCGCCATTATAGCGTCTACAAGGCAATTGTCACTCACATTTTTGTATTTTTTCGTCTCCACAAAATTTGTTGATTGATTGATAAATTACTTGGTTTAAATTTTATAATACGTTAGGACCGATTCGGACAATAGGCGATTTGGTTAGTCGGCGTTCTGATAATCAGCATTCTACTGTACATTAAAATATAAGATTAACTATAAAAAACTTCTTATTATTGCTTACTAGGTATTAGAAGAAAATTAATTTTAATAATGCTCAACTAACAAGTGTTTAGAACATTTTTCCCATCTCAAATTAATAAATCTTGGATGAATATTGGTTATTCTGTATTAATAGCACGTAACATCTGAAAACCATTGGCTTACAAAATAAATTTAACCAGAGATCAGAATCCTTTTGGCTTAAATATGATTGTATAATCACATGAGGTCATAGTAAAAATGTCATCATCTCTCTGGAAATAATTCAATACTTTAAACTTTGGAACTGGTTATAACTGAGAAAATAAATGCATAAGTTAAGGGAAGAGCTTTTAGTACAGCAGACCCATGATCTGTCATTTACAGAAGTTGGAGGGTATTGGGCAGAAAATATAAAACATAAACTGTAATCTGAGAAGAAACAACTTTTAAATGTTTAATATGGTTCCAAAATGTTAAGGGTAAACATTTTTTCAATTCAGACATTATATTTACAAAAAAAGTTCAATTGCATTTCAAACACTAATGTGATTAAGTTCAATATTGTAAGTTATATGTAGTGGGCATGAAACAAATATTAACGACTCTAAATTTGATCGAGCCTATCTGCATTACAAAAATTTTAATGTTAGAAAAAGTAAGTTCTTCTTCAGTAAATTTTAATTAGTTCTCAAACTTACTGCTAAATTGTCCTTTTTCTTAATCCATAAATGTATTCATGTTTTAATAACTTAACGGAATTTGAGGTATATTTGGTTTGCAAACATTAAAATACCCCCGTTGCAGCAGTCCTGCATACTCAGCGAAATTCAAGTGCATAAATAAATAATTTAAATGAAGTCTCGCATCAAGTAAAACCAATAACCATTCAAAAGAAAGCGTACAAAAATACTCTCCTAGTGGCTTTTAGGAGCAAAAGGCTATACAAAAATAATAGCCTATACTTGGTACGAAAATACAATGTTCAAAACAGCTGGCTTTTCCAATTTAATCATATGGAGAAATGACCAGCTGTTTAAGTTTGAGTAAAACATTTCATAAATATCATCAGTAAAAATCTGTATTCGATATAGTACATTTACTTGACATATATAGCAGGGTGTCTACCAAATTTCATATATGAAATTCCCGACTTTTTCCCGACTTTTCCCGACAAATTAAAAAAATTCCCGACCATAGGAAACATGGCCATTGCCTCATATATTTGTAAATATTGAGAACGATATTTGTAAATAAATACATTCAGACGGTTAAAATGCAAGCGAAAGATCGCCAAAAGATGAGCAAGATGACTGCGATAAGCCCAATATGTTTGCCAGCCGTAATGCGACCGAGATTTCCGGCTGCGGAAAGAACGAGCGATTTTCCGGCTGCGTTGTGACCAAGAGATTTTCCGGCCGTGGATAAACGACTGAGATTTGACAGCCACGATGTGACAGAGAGATTTGCCGGCCGCAATACGATCGAATCATGTAACGGCTATGAAAAGAGTAAGCAACACAATACGATCAAGAACCAATCGGCCACCCGACCACCGAAAAACAAGCGAAAGATTTCCGGCCGCAATAAGTCCAAAAGATTTGCCAGTCATGTTGTAAACTACAATATCTCTGGCCTCGAAAAAAATAGCGATTGTCTTGTCGCAATACGACCGAGAGATATAACGGCCACTAAAAGAGCAAGGAACTCGTCTGCTGCGAATCGACCAAAAAATGTTTCATTCCTAAAACGAGTGAGCGACTTTCCGGCCATAATATGCCCGAAGTCTAATGGCCGCGAAATGAGTAAGGTCATCGGCCGCGATGCAACCAAGAGATTTACTTGCCGCAAATCATACAAAAGATTTCCGATCGCAACGAGACCGAAAATCTTGCCGGCTACGGTATAAAAGATAGATATTCCGTCCGCGAAAAGATCGAGCGATTTTCTTATCGCAATACGATCGAGAGATGTGACGGCCACGAAAAGAGCAAAAAATTTGTCTACCGCGAGACGTCCGAAAAATGTTTTGGTCCCAAAACTCCCAAAACATTTTTGGGACCAAAAATCGATTAGTGAGCGATTTTCTGGCCGCAATACAACCGAGAGGTCTAACGCTCACAAAAGAGGGATGAAGTCATCGGCCGAAATGCGACCAATGCCGGTAATGATATTTCCAGCCGCAAAAGATGTGATGGCCGCGAAAAGAGTGGCAGATTTGACGGCCGCAAAGAGAGCGAGATATCTGACGGCCCCAATGTGACCAAGAGGTTTGCTGACCCCGAAACGACAGAGGAATTTGCCGGCTGGGTTATAGGTATTCTGGCCTTCATGTGGCCAATAGATGTGATAGCCACGAAAAGAGCACACGATTTTAAGGTAGCATTACTAACGAGAGATGTGTCGACCGCGTAAAGAGCGAGAAACTTGTTGGCCGCGTAAAGAGCGAGGGACTTGCCGGCCGCGTAAAGAGCGAGGGACTTGTCGGCCGCGTAAAGAGCGAGGGACTTGTCGGCCGCGTAAAGAGAGAGAGACTTGTCGGCCACGTAAAGAGCCAGATAATTGTCGGCCGCGTAAAGAGCGAGAGACTTGTCGGCCGCTTAAAAAGCGAGATACTTGACCGCCGCGTAAAGAGCGAGACTTGTCGGCCGCGTAAAGAGCGAGAGAGAGACTTGTCGGCCGCGTAAAGAGCGAGACTTGTCGGCCGCGTAAAGAGCGAGAGAGAGACTTGTCGGCCGCGTAAAGAGCGAGAGAGACTTGTCGGCCGCGTAAAGAGCGAGAGAGACTTGTCGGCCGCGTAAAGAGCGAGAGAGACTTGTCGGCCGCGTAAAGAGCGAGAGAGACTTGTCGGCCGCGTAAAGAGCGAGACTTGTCGGCCGCGTAAAGAGCGAGATACTTGTCGGCCGCGTAAAGAGCGAGATACTTGTCGGCCGCGAAAAGAGCGAGACTTGTCGGCCGCGTAAAGAGCGAGAGCATTGTCGGCCGCGTAAAGAGCGAGAGCATTGTCGGCCGCGTAAAGAGCGAGAGCATTGACGGCCGCGTAAAGAGCGAGAGCATTGTCGGCCGCGTAAAGAGCGAGACTTGTCGGCCGCGTAAAGAGCGAGACTTGTCGGCTGCAAAAAGAGCGAGACTTGTCGGCTGCGTAAAGAGCGAGAGACTTGTCGGCCGCGAATCGAGTGAGCGTTTTTACAGCTGTATTAGGACCGAGAAACTTGCGGCAGCGGAGTAAGCGACAGCTTTTCTGGTCGTGCTATAGCTAAAAATTTGGCTGCCCCACTTCGTTCGGGAGATTTGCTGGCCGAGACGAAGACAATAACGAAGAAAACGGCAATTTCGTTTTGTTTTGTAGCCAAATTCAAATTTCCCGACCAAAAGTTGAAATTCATTACTTTTTCCCGACTATTCCCGACCTTACAAATCCCCGACATTTTCCCGAATTTTCCCGAATTCCCGACTGGTAGACACCCTGTATCTGGCCTTTAAATAAGCTATATGTCTGTATCCACCATATGGCTTTGAATCAAACATCAGCTCACATGTTTTAATGTAAACAAAGCAAACGTTTTAGATCCCAATGCTACTTAAATGGCAGTTATTTTATGTTATTTTTTGTTTTCTAGCAAACTTTAAGAAATGACAGTACTTTTCCTGAGTCCCTGACATTAAAACATTTAATCTGAGCCCTTTTCCCTCATCCTGTGACTTGCTAATGCCCACAATTGCTATTCAAAAATAAATTATTCTCCATAAGATTAGAATGGAAAAATGCAGGTTTGCTGCCACAGAAATTTGAAAATGAGGTATCATAGGCTACAATCCAATATATCTAATGAAGCCATATAACATGTTTTATCAAGATATGTTGAGGAATAAGAAAGCTATCCAATTTTATTTACCTCTCATAAGGTTAACATTGGGAAAGAGAGTACACAGGTTTGCTGCCTCAGGGATTTGATGATTTGGTATTTTAAACCATAATCAAGTAGATATTAATTGTATGAAGCCCCATGCCAGTTCTTATCAGGATATTTTGAGAAATGAGCAAACTACATAACTGTTTTTATCACCCATAAGGTTAACATGGAGAATGAGTATCCAGGTTTGCTGCCATGAAAATGTAAAAATAGGGTATTTTAGGCCATAATCCAGTATATTTCACTAGATTAAGCCACATATAAAGTTTTATCAAGATACGTTAAGAAATAAGGAAGATATAGAATTTTTTATTTCCCATAAGGATAACATGGGAAATGAGTATGCAGGTTTGCTGCCATAAAAATGGAAATATCGGGGATTTTAGATTAAAATGCATTAAAATGCACTCATCTGAATGAAGCCACAAACCAAGTTTTAATAAGATATGTTGTGAAATAAGCGAGATATAGAATTTTACTTATTTCCCATAAGGTTAACATAGGGACAACGTACTGTGTTTACCACTTTCAGTATCTCGGTAACCAATGGACATATAGCAATGATTTAAAATACTAAATTGTTTGTTTTTTCGAGCTGAATTCAATGGTGCCAAACAAAATTGGATTATTTATATTTTTCTATGTGAAAAACCCAAAAAAACCATTTTTGGGGGGTTTACCCCTCTTTACCCCCCCTTCCAGTGGTCCGATCGGGCTGGTTTTCGAACTCATCCGAATAATTACTACTTTACACACCTGTGCCAAATTTCATTCCGATCGGACCATTTTTGCGAGCGCTATCGTGCTTACAGACACATAGATATATATATATATATATATATATATATATAAATTCGGACGAATGGTGTTTTTTGCTTCTGGGGGCCCCAAAACAAAAAATTATCATGGTCTCAGGCTTAGGTCTTACCATGAGACCTACGGTAATAGGTTCTTCCCTATAGGGGAAATTCGCTAAAACTAATCAACCTTTATAAATACATATTATGAATGGAATCAATGATAGAAATAAATATATTTACGCTACTCATTAAATAAAATTCAAGTATAATTCCAGCATTTCCAGTATGAAAACGAAAGTCCAATATAATTCCAGTATTTGTAGTATCAGTAGATATCCTGATACAAACAAATTATCCTAACTTAGACTAATCAACAAACCCATAACTAAAAATATAAGTAATGAAACCTCAGACCTACTTTATTAAAAATTTGATTACTATTTACTATTATTATGGTATCACAGTCAATTACTTACCATTCTTTGCTTGAAACTCCTTTTCAGAGCTGAAGAATAATTCATTTTACTGTGTCATGGTTATGCAGCATCACTTCAAATTACACTCCCAAATTTCCTGAAATAATTATTAAAATACTAATTTAAATATGACACTTAAAATTGATGAAATTATAGAATTATTCAAAATTAATTTCAAGATGATGAATGTTTATCTAGAAAAATTAAATAATTTTAGTTGCATTAAAAAAATTAATGGGGACAGTAAAAAAAATTAAGTAGGCCTATTTGTATCATCTTATGCCTGAATAAAAATATTAATTAAAAAGAACCTTCAGACCTGTTGAGCTTGTAATTCCCTCACAGATTTAGGGATCAATAAAAGTGTCATCATGTGGTTCATAATATATTACACCACAGTATATTCGGATTCTTAGCTGAGTTCGATCTAGATAATGAAAAATCCAGAAAATCTTCAGTACCATAACAGTGCATATTACATCTTATGCATAGATAGCACTCCTGGAACTAATTTTTTTTTTATTTTGAGTGTTCCTGAAAAGGCCTACCCTTAAAATGTTCAAAACACAATACTTCTTGAAGACAGTCATTAATAGGTCCCATACCTAACATACCAAGTTTCGTTAATAATACCCCCGTTGCAGCAGACCTGCATACTCAGCGAATTTCAAATGCAAAACAACATATTTCAATCCTACATAGCGAGATTTGACATGTTTTGGTAAGCTCCATAAGAATAACATGGGGAATGAGTTCGCAGGTTTGCTGCTACAGTTTTATTAAATCTGGGTGGTTTTAATTCAATACTTAGTAGATCTGAACTAGAAGAAGCCATTTACCAAGTTTTATCAAGATATGTTGAGAAATAACCGAGATATAGAATTTTCCTTATTTCCCATAAGGTTAACATTGGGGCAACGTACTGTGTTTACCACTTTCAATATCTCTGTAACCAATGGACATAGAGCAGTGATTCAAATTATTAAATTGTTTGTTTTTTTGAGCTGAATTCAATGGTGCCAACAAAAATTCGATAAATTTTATTTTTCTTAGTAAAAAACTCAAAAAACCTATTTTTGGGGGGGTTTAACCCCCTTTACCCCCCCTTCCGGTGGTCCGATCGGGCTGGTTCACGAACTCGTCCGAGTGATTACCACTTTACATGTTTGTACCAATTTTCATTAAGATCGGACCATTTTTACGGCCGCTATCGTGCTAACAGACACATACATATATAGATAGATAGATATATATATCTAAAAATTCAAACGATTGGTGTTTTTTGCTTCTGGTGGCCCCAAAATGAAAAGTTATAATGGTCTCGGGCTTAGGTCTTACCATGAGACCTACGGTAATAGCTTCTTCCCTATAGGGGAAATTCGCTAAAAGGAAAAATAACCCCTTAACCCCATGTGTGGGGTTGGCGTGGTGGGGTTGATATGTAAGGGAAAAATAAGAATAACATTGAACAAACTCTAAGATCAATCCTGATTTTTTTAGCTAAATCACAATTTTAATCATATAAACTTAAAAAAAAAACATGTAGGCTTGGCCTAACTGAAAATTAAAATAAGTACAGTTGAGTTGGACACTTATTTAACATGTATATGGCAATTTACATGAGGGGCACGTTATACGACCCTTTAACACGTTCCCCTTTAACACGTTCAGCTCAACAGAAGTCATCAGTCAGTTTTTGTTCTTTCCTTTATATTGATGTGCGCCACTGGTGGCACACTGTTCCCATTTGGTCCAATGCTTCTTCACAGCGCTTTTGGAGCTTTGCTGGGTTATATTATTAGTTTGTTCGTATTTCAGGGTTGTGTAGACACACCGTGGCCATCAGTGGCGTGTGAACTTTTTTTATAGAAAAATAAGTGTTGAAAAGATCAAGGTGACGTAAAACGTCAAAAACAGAGGGTGTGTAAGAAGAACCGGGGAGTGCTTTACTCGTACAGAGGTTACAATAACTAACAGTGTATCATTCACCACTTTGCCGCCTGCCGCGCTATCAGCGAATCACGTGTGTGCCACCGGTGGTGAATGTTGGCTGGCACGTCGGCCCGTGGTGATTTCAGTATGCCCATCGGACAATGTGCCCCACTGGTGGTACATTATTAAAATTTATTAATTTCACACAAATTAGCTATTTTAGGTATACACAAAGTAAAATGAACGGATAATTATTTAAGATTAAGGTAAAAGCAGGACTTAGGTTATTTTTGTTTTTTGGTCAGTTTACCGATTATTGCAACGTCTTCATAATAAGTTCCAAAATCCAAATGGCGCACGTCAGGCTGAACGTGTTGAGGGCTCGAAACTCCATGAGTTGGGACATTTATCACCCAAAAGGCAAATTAAAGAATTATGAAAATATTTTCTGAGGTAAATCTTTTAAGGTAAATCTATATACCTTAAACTTTAAAATCCACCCAGCCCATATCATGCAGTTCATAATATATTGAACCCTCGCTGAGTGTGATCTTATGTTAACTTATGATTCATGGATTATATTGCTGGATTACGAAATTGTCATTTAAGTTGCTTTCAATTTTTCTATGATTGACAAGTTTTACTTTTAAGCCTATCAAAACTATATTGATTGATTTTTTTCAATAAATCTAAATTAAGTTTCAATCATAATCAAGATATCTCCTCAGGTTGTCAAAGGTAATCACAGAAAGTTCATCGTCCAGTGCTCTGTTTGTTTTTTCCTCATTGGAGATAAAAAAGTTCTATTACATTGACACATTTGGTGCTGGAAAAAAGTTTTCTTACTTTTGTTAAAAAAAATCTTAGTAAAAATATTTAAAAACAAATCCTTTTCATCCAAATTTTGCTCATATGAAATTATTAAAGGATACTTCAACCCATAAAATGGGGGGGGGGCTTTGCTGGCATGGCAGTCTAAATTAAGAGTATAGTGGTAACTCAGAAAATAACCACCACTACTGCGTAGTTTTGAGAAATAGTAGCAGTAACGCCATCCATTAAAAAAACTGTTATTTTTGTGCTCTTTAATGGTGTTCATTTAAGTTGATCTTGAACTTCGGGGGCTGATAGTACCCATCAAAACGAACAAAAACTGTATAGATAAACATATTTCGGAAGCCCTTCGTTTAGCCACAAGCCGCATTGATGGCCGCGTTCGTTTGTTGGTCATTATAGCTAAAGCAGTTTTATATTTTTGTAAAAAAATACAAAATGGTAGCTAGCAGCTAAACGAAGGATTTCAGACATATGTTTACCTCAACACTTTCTGTTTGTTTTGAAGAGTACTATCAGCCCCTGAAGTTTGTGACCAACTTTGATTAACACCCTGTATATCATTAAGCGTACCTTGCCACCTCAAAATTTCCTGAAGTTTGTGACCAACTTTGATTAACACCCTGTATATTATTAAGCGTACCTTGCCACCTCAAAATTTGTAAGATAAGCGTGGGGGGTTAGAAGAGAGTTGATGCAAGCATAAAATGTTCATAGGACAAATAATAATTTCCCCAACGGCGAGTCATTTCCAGCAATCTAAATTATAAAACTTAGGCCTACTTTAGTTTACAAATCACAAAGAGGCAACTTAAAGAAATAAACTTATAGGCCATGTCTGTGAAATGGATTCAATTTATGAACGGAGTTAATAAATGTAATAGCAAGATCACTGAGCAGGCCTATGTGGGTATGTAGGAAAGGTTATAACTCAAAAACAATTGCACAGATAAGATTCAAATTTTATAAAAAGAATACCGACAAAATAGCTGAGCAAATGTGAACGCTGGTAGTTCACTGAAAAGAACTAAAAACAAATCTCCTGTACCACATTTGTGTGATAAGATTTTTTTAATCATAAAAATCTTTTATCAGATTAGCAATGCAGAAACGTTTTTTAATCCAATCTTTATGATAGAATTTATGATATAATCCAACCTTTATGATAGAATTTATGATAATACTAGTGGCTTGAAGGGGCTAAAAGCCCCTAATGAAGGAAAATTTAAACAATCCTTATTTATCATAGTAAAAAATACCTTCATGGCAAACTGAATCTACCTTATATTGATATCTAGCCAACCATATGGTTTTCAATTAAGTATCAGCACCACATGTTTAATGTGATGCTGATCGTCGACCCCGCGGAGGAATATACTACATTCATTACTGTTTGAAAACTTATATAAATGAGCGATGACATTATATCAGCCTCTGTAACTACACTTTGGACTTACAAGTGGAAAAGAGTACTTAATATGCTAGTTAATACCATAATTTTAGAATAACTGGATATTTACTAAGACACACTACTTTTTCCGATTATTATCGCGGAGTAATTTTAGTTTGTATCTCGACCGCGAGGGCGACACGAAATTGCCTTCAGCCTCCTCTTGAGAAACAAATGATAAAATATATGTGCCAATATGTTTTCTAAAACAGTATAAACAGTATTTTACAATATTATTACATTTTAGACATTCGCCGTTGGAAGGCAGAATGTTGAGGGCACTCCCCCCCCTATACTTATGAATTTTATTAATTATTGGTTAAGCAACAGGACAAGGCCGTAGCCAATGGGGGGGTTAGGTTAGGGGGTCAGAACCCCCCCCCCCGAAATAGTAGCAAAAAAACAGCATTGAAAACATAGGAAATGGGGGTGAAACCCCCCCCCCCAAAAAAAAACCCCCGAGCAAACATAGGGGGGCCCGGAAACAGGACAAAAGGGTGAACTCGCACACACGCGAGTAAAAAAAAAGAAAAAAGGTCACCACTTTTGCCGAGCCGGAAATTTGGCCGCCGGCCCTGTCCAAACCCCCCCCCCCTCCAAAAAAATTTCCTGGCTACGGCTTTGCAACAGGATAACACTAACAGCATAATCTAAATTGAGTTTCACATTCATAAATGAAATTTATGAATGTGTGTATTAATTATAAATTAAACAGTATACTTACTTACTCGTGGTTATTCCCTTCCAACTGTATAATAAGCCTTTCACATTATGAAATCTTGTCCCAGTCCAGCAGCAAAGGAATCTGAAATGAAAACTTGATGCTTATTCCTTCGATTAAAGAACCTCTTTCTCACGTCTCCTCAATATCCAAGGCACTTACAAAAATAGCAAAACCACAACCAATAGTACTAGAAGACTTCAGAATTGCTATGAAATCATGACATCATACGAACGAGACTAGCAAATCATCACTAACTTCTGTACAGTAAAAGGCAGTGGTGTACTGGCAAGTGTTAAACGGTAAACGGTGCTAGATATAATCATAAATTTGTGGATCCAAAAGCCTATTCAGGGTTGCCAGCAAATGGTTTCCAAAAAATTCACGCATCTTTCCCGGTACTTCCGGTCAAAATTCAAGGCCTATACTTGTCATTTCTAAGGGCCAATTCACACAGAACGGACGAGTGGCGGAGTCGTGGCACGGACATATGTCCTTTCGCTGTAGCTCCCATGAAACTTATCGCACAATTCACAGACGATCGCGGGCGGCCGCCCTCCCGCACCACGTCGATCATGCGTACATTGGATGATGGGAGCGACAGGGAAAGGAATATGACCGTGCCGCGACTCCGCCACACGTCCGTTCTGTTAACTTGGTAAGTTAAGTTTGAGTTTGGACGAATCATTTTTCTTCACAACTTCTAAATAATTTTTGTTTTACCAATAGGCCTAATTTAATACATCCATTAAAATAGTGTGAGTATGAATTATTATGATTTAGAAAATGCACCCCAATGTATTGACGAATGAATTAATTAAGCTGTGCTCTGATAAAATAGCTTTTATTTTATTTTTGGTTATTTATTTTATTTTGCAGTTTTGATTAAATGTGTCCATAACGATGACATGGACACTTCAAACGGATTATGATGACACTTCAAACGGATTATGATGACAGGGAAAACAGTTTGGACAGGAACCAGATTTTTCCCAGTCTTGAAACCAGTACAAATCGATTCCTCGTGGCCAAAAACTCCATCTAAATATGAAATTCCAAAACCCTTGCACTAAAAAAATTGTTGCTCGTACAAACAGATTCATTTAGAGTATAAGAGACTGGATTCCAAAACAAAATCCATAGAGAGAATTTGATGTCACGGGTAACTTTAAAATAGAAGCAACAAAGAAATATCATAGCTTAAACATTTATTTGTTATTTCGACACCGCCACTACGGATATCAAGTCAGCCGTGAGCAGGCCTTCACACACAGCGCAAGAGCTCATGACAGAGTAGTGATGGACTGACGGCAGCCCTATTTGGATTCGGCGTCCGCAGTCCCTATCAATGAAACACTGCCATTGGTCACTGTGCATGCTAAGAACTTCGTGAACTTCGTATGCACAGTATGAAGGCGGGGAAATAGAATACGAGTGATTTTGGAAGCAAATAAATTACGATTGTAATTTTAAATATACTGTACACGTCTGAGGACATTACACTCCACCATGCTCCTACCCCTTGTACTAAATAAACAATGGACTCGTCCATTTTTTGAATATCGACGTTTTCCTTCAATCGGTAATCGGTGTTTTCTCCGTTTGTTGTAGGACATAGGACATTTCGCCGTCATTAGCGCGCGAAATACCCGATCACTTGTCTGTAAGCGGTAGGTAGCGCATGCGCACACTGCGAAGGGTTGGAGGAAGGATAGCGTTGAGTTCACAACGATAAGGAAGGCATTCGGTTAAATATCGATCGTCGTAGTACGAACTACTATCGAATATCGTAAGTCGATTGGCTCTTTAAACATTGTCGTCTCAACATAAAAACGCCCGGCCCAACTTTCCAAATTATATAAGGATAAAATTTAGGTCAAGCATGGCCTGCAGGTGATGGCTGTTCAGTGTAACAATTGAGGATAAACTTTTTCTAATAGCCAGAGAGTGTTGAAATCATGAAATAGGCTCTCTGCTCGGATGCTTACAAATAAATGTAAATATTTCTTTGCCAGTTTGTTTGCTTGCAATATCTATAGGCCCTGAGAAACGTTTTTAGAGCTAAGTGTTATCCCAATATCCCAAAGACAGCTCAATTTATAGGAATGTAGGATTAGGGCCTAAGTTATTTTTGAATTAGGAAAGTTTGGTTAATCTATGCGACGATTGCGTACGGTACTGGAAGATTTTTAATTCCTCTGTAATTTATTATAGTCATCATAACTGTTATCAGCGTAAGGTTCTGTTAAAGGAATCAACATTAACAATTTTTAACATGGGCAAATTTGTCATTAGTCAATGTAAAATATTACTCATCGTCTAAGTCTTCATTGACATTACAGTACAATGTATAGAAAATAGTACCCTGGCCACTGCATTTTAATAATCTAATACATTTAATTGCGTAATTGTTGGACAGTCATGTCATACAGTCATTTATTTATTTGTAAACTTGGAAGAGTCCCAAAAGAAGAATCTGTGGTACAGATATGACGTATTTATTAGCACCGATTCATAATAATGACTAGTTAAAAACGACAGGCATTGGAGTTTGGAATTAACCCTCGAGCGGGCGCACGCGGAGTTTTCCTCCGCACGTGTTTTTTATGTTAAAATAAACAGACATAATGGGTGTCGCATAATGGGTGTCCGGCTCTGTACTTTATGCCCCTCATTCCAGGAATTTTTTAAAGCTATTTATACCCCCCACCCCCCCCCCCCCCCTTGGTACCTCGTTATATGAAATTCAGAGATGCCATCTCAGTTTGCGGAGCGCCCTCTCCCGTTACACAGACACTGATACCTATTTTTAAAATTCATAATAGCAATGGATTTGTAATTATTATTAATTTTTGGACTTTTCCTTTGGCTTTCGAAAAAAAGAAGCGAAAGGAAAGTCCAAAAATGTAAATAATAATTAATACATATTTTATACTAGAAAATTACTTAATATTTTTAATTAAAATATTACACCTATTAAGTTGAACAGTTAATTGAATCGACTATGAAATGTGATTCCTAATGAAGTTTGTCAACATTTAAATACAATATTTCGTTATAAAACAAGTAAAATGGGTTAAATTTGTGCAATCCAGTGTTGCGGAGTAAAACTCCGCATGCGCCCGCTCGCGTTTTACCGGTGAAGCGCCCGCTCAAGGGTTAAAACAAAAACAGAAGGATGACGACGACAGGAAGCAGACAGCCGAGCCGAAACTAAAAAGTTGATGTCTGTCATTCAGTAGATAAGGTCGATATTTAACCAAATACCTACCTTATCGTTGTAAACCCAACGCTATCCTTGGAGGGTTCATGGACAAGTCAGTGTTCCCAGATTTTAAAAGCCACATTATCGTACCAGACCAGGAAAGTTATTTTGAATGTACCTAAATTATCGTACTCTTCCAATGAAATTCGTAAATTTGGTGAAATGTTAACAAGAAAACCCTGTAATACTGCCAAAAATCCATTTTTTAATACTAAAACGGTATTAATTCATCTTCAACAATGGTGAAAATAAAATACAACACGGGGTTTAAAACATAATCAAACTATCGTACCAGACACAAATTGGATCGTACCACATACAAAATTATTGTACGTCTGGGAACACTGGCACGCCCCCGAATCAGCTGAGTTTTCTCTTCGACTAGTACGTCACTAGTGTCTGCTTTGCAGTTCCAGAACGAGAACTGTTTTGACCGTCCCGTATCGGCCGCGGAACATGTTCTCATAATAGTTCCGTTCCGACTGTAGTTACGATATTTCTTGGTGAAACGAACGCACTGACATCGGCTACACCAATAAAAGTGGTGACTCTTTATAGGACAAAAGCCCTATAATTCCATTCCATGGATGTGTAGTACCTGTTCTTTCGTGCCATAATTCGTTGCGAGAATTACGAAAACTACATCAGAAAAAGATCTCGTTATGGATCGTATTAACAGACAGTCGAAACAGTTCCCGGAACCAGAATGGAATAATTAACAGTTCCAGTTCTTTTGGCAATGCTCTCTCAACGTTGGAATCACTTTGTCTTCTTGTTTTGTTTGAACGGCAACTTATGCTTTGTCAAAAAAATCCACGAAACTGGCCGATCTGATCGATAAATAACCATATTATAGACCGACAGGCCAAACTATCACTATCAGAGTTTACATGATTTTTATAAAATTCAAGGATCTTCCGAAAAATTCACGCATAATTCATAAGTTTTTTCCAATTCACGCATAATTCCCGGTTTTCCCGGAATTCCCGGCTGCTGGCAACCCTGCTATTTTCTAAGAAGGTATTTTGTAATATAGTGAAGAAGGATTATGCTCAAGGGCTATTAGCCCCTTCAAGCCTCTGGTAATGCTTATGTGTGTTGAGCATGATATTAAGGTACTTTGTTTTTTGATATTTTTTATTTAACCCAACCGTTATCGATATACGGAGTACCAACAATTACTCAATGCATTTCTTATGGGGAAAAATCAAACTTTAACGGCTTATATCCTCTTAACTATTGGGTTTAGGGAAAAAATGTCAAAGAGTAAAAGGTTCTTAAAACTTAAGCGTAGAATCTAAATACACCATAAAATACAGGGTGTTCCGTATGAAAAATCAAAGTTGTCCGCAATATTGGAAAATGGCGGCCATTTAGAAGAAAACTAAATTTATATTCTTAAATGTCTTAAAAAAGTAGGTGAAGTCCCTTATTTAAAGTTTTCTCTAAATCAAATAGTTTCTGAAACACCAATGGTGGCACAGTTAAGTTGGACACCCTGTATATATATTCCATTCACTTGTTAGGGCTAAAGATCTGTTCAGCCAGGAAGTTTTGTAGGGGTGGAAGTGCGAGAGAGATGAAGAATACCCCCTCCACTGTTTTAACTCCATCGGTTGTGTTCAGTCAACTTAAAATCCCACATGCCTGTAACAACATTACAAATATTGTTGCAAACAAAGAATCATATGTTTTGACAGATGAGTTATTTCGAAATTTGACTGTACTAAGACTCGCGGTAGGGGAAATCTTCACTGCGCATGCGCATCCCACATTACTTCTGGGCTGAACAGATCTGTACCATTACTGTCAAGGCTGTGTCATACTGTTATTTATTTATTTGACATACACAGGGCCGGATTTACGATTTTGCCGCCCATGGGCCCAAAGCATTTCGCCGCCCCTCCTCCCAAACGTGACAATTTGCCAGAACTCATCATGCATAATAGGGGGGGGGGGGGGGGGGGCACTTGCTCCGCCCAATAATTTGGGATTACAATTTATTAGCTAAACCTGAATTTTTTACATTAAAACACAATAATATTTGTGATTGTGTATATGTCTGCTGATGCCAGCTGGCGAAAGGCCTCATATAATAAAATTAGGCAAATATTGTGTGGTGTTGTTTTCCAATGTTAAAATTCGTTAACGAGACTGAAAAATGTATTTAATTTGTGGCCAATAAAATCTCATGGTCGCATTGCCGCGGTCTAAAATTCTCTCGATTGATTCGCCGCGATCGTCTCTCGGCCAGTTTGGGGCTACTAAAGCTTCATTATCTCCTTCTTTTTATTTTGACCATTTCATAGTCTCTCGGTTAGCTTCTTCCTTTTAAGAAAACTTCGCTAAAAGTCAGGGAAAAAGTAATGAATTTAAACATTTGGCGGGAGTTTCGATATTTGAGTTAGAACGAAACGAAATATAGCCGTTTTTATCTTAGGTATCATCATTGCGGCCAGCAAATCTCTCGATCTTATCACAAAACACAAAATATTTCGGTAATATTGTGGCCGGAAATCAGTCGTTTATGTTGCGGCCGGAAAATTGCCTGCTTGTATTGCCGACAGATCTTGGTCATGTCGTGGCCGAAAAATCGGTCGTTTCACAGCAGTTTGCACGCATGTATCTCGGTCATTTTGTGGCAGTTAATCTGTCGCTCTTTTGAAGGAGGCATGACTGATTTCACTGATTTAATTTAACAGTCGGGAGATGTAAGAAAAAAGACTGAAAAAATATATTTATGTGAAATCTGGTAGTAAACAACCTGCTTTGGTTTTGCGGCGACTGGCAAATTTACCGGTCAAATTACAGCAATAACAGCTCATGTTTGGGCTGCATCGTGGCCTGCAAACATGGGTTATTTAAAAAAAAAACTCTAGTCGTATAGTGGCCGTAAATCAGTCTATTGCGGTCGTCAAACCAGTCAGTTGTGTTGCATGCGAAAAATTTTGATCGTATTTTGGGACAAATAACTCAAATATTTGAAGACGACGAATCTTTGGTAGTATTACAAAACGAATCTTTAGAATTATTAGCGAAATTCCTATGGTCATTTCGCCGCATTAAAATCTAACGGTTGTATCGCAGCCGGTAATCTCCATTGTATCATAGTGGACGTAATAATTAAATCTCTTGGTAGTACTGTATCGCAACCGCGTTAAAACTCTCAGCTGTAAAACTGTTGGTTAAAGTCTCGGACATTTCACGGCCATCATTTCGCATATATTTATTATAAAAATAACTAACATTTTGCCCTCCTCCTTCTGATCCGATTTCACCATTACCCTGGATAAACTCAGCGCCAGCGCTCAGGCCACAAAAAATTAGCTTTCGCACCTTTGAGTACATCGGCTGCCGCCCTTCCGCGCCAGTGACACACTACGCAAAATAATGATGTATTTTGGTATAAAAAAATTATCTAATGTACTAAAACACTTCTCTCCGGACTTTTTATAACTCAGGGTTCCCACTCAAACTGAATTTTAAAATTCACGGCTCTTTCACGGTTTGTAAGGTCCGAAAATTACGAAATTTACTGTCTAAATATAGGAAAACATTTTGCCGCCCGCACAGTTTCACAGAGAAGGTCAGGTTGGGGGGGGGGGGGGGGGGAGCGAGGGAAAACTCGGCAGATGCATAGCGCCGGCGGCGCCAGCACAACGGAGAAGTAATTTCTGTACCAATAGAATTAAACTGTGTAATATTTTAGGTAAAACAAACTATACATGACGGAAACATAATTTTAAATAGGCCTACAATGCAATTAAATAAATTACAACTATTTCACAAAATACGATGTGATTTTAACATTATTGATTACTTAAGAAAACAGGAAACATTGTACTGGCGATTGCGGAACACGCACGCAACTTAAATATTTTTAATTTTTCACGCCATCCTCTCTTCCTTCCTTCCTTTCTTCCTGTCATTCTGCTTTCTATCCGCCCACACAATGCGCAGAGTCCAGTGCGCACTGTCGCACTGTATGTTGCCATGACAACCGTGTGTCGTCATAGCAACAAGCCAATCACGCACTGCGTTCTCAGACAACAAACTGCCGTGTAATGAAAGACAATATGATAGTCTGCGCTTGCGTATGTTGCCAACCTTTCGAGGAATAGTTCATTTATTGCGTCTTGACTGAGTTGAAGTTCGTGATTATCAACTCTCTAATCATCGAAAACTCGAAATATGATCTATACAACACATATTAAAATAATGTTGTGTTTGTTTAAAAATTAATTGCAAGTTATTAAATACTCTTTATTTACATTTTTTTGAAATAGTTTTTTTTGCGAAAGTTGAAAGTAAAAACGTGATTAAAAATAATTCTTGTTGCCAGTTTTGGACACCGGTTAGGCGCGCCGGCCGCCTCCTTAATACGCCTCCGGATAAATCGTTGTTCTACTGTCCGTAAATGTTAGTTAATGGCACAACGTTGGTCGCCTGCAGGCAAGTTTTCCAGCGGCCGAAGTTAGGGCCTTTTTGTCATTCAAACAGTGCAATGGGTAGTGAGTGATAAGTAGAGGTCTGCGGGTACCCGAAAATTCGGGTAGCTTCGGATAATTACGGATAAACACGTCTTAGGCTTAATTAGGCGGGTTTTTATTACTTGTCGGGTCGGGCGGGTACCTACTACCCAAAAGAAATCGGGTTGACGATACCCGACACACTACCCGAAAGAAATCCGAAACTTTAAAAATTTTCAACAATAAATGATTCGCGCCAAGCTTCTGACTTATGGCGCGGCGTCCACGCAATATTATAACGAGACGAACAAGGATGGTCGCGATCACGATGTGAAACTTCGAAGCGATCTTCACTATACGTCTCAAAGTCAATGGTCTCAGTCAGACAACCAGCCGTCCCCTTGCCAACTCATAATTATCGTACGCTTACTGCTTAGTATCGTATAACAACTTAAAAGGACCGTTGCTCTTTTTGACGCAATGAAATAGTCGTACAAACACTAAACAGCTTTGAATATGGTTGAATTTCTAGCTGAGCTTATGATACGAGAAGTCTTATCAAGAAGATAATTTTTGTGATCTATTTTTGGTCTTGTTAAACCGGAAGAGCGTGTCCTTCCCATGAAAAACGTACACAAACAATAATCCGGAGTGATAAGGAAAGGGCGTTGACAGGTGAAAAAATATTATCTCCAATTAGATGGAATTCGGAGTTTCTGCTATAATTAGTTGACCTTGGAGAACGACAAAATATATACCAGTCTATAGTTTGATCATAGAATTTCTCATGAACGACAAGAGATAAAAATTTCATTTTTGTCTCAATCGATTTATACTAAAAATTAGACAAAAAATATTAGCCATCATATGTTGTAGGACAAGTCGTTTGGATTTTCGCATATAGAAAACAAAATACTCAACAAAGACGTTTAGTTCGTTCTGGCGTCATTTTTAAAGAGATTATTTATTGTCACAAACATCTTGAATGATGATACAAAAAACAGAAAATGATTAGAAACAAGCAGCGGAGACATCGACGCATTAATCGGTAGTTGAAACCCGATGAATCGTACAATAGGAGGAATGTAAAGAATAAGAAAACAAATTAATTAAGGAAAAAAGAAATTCACTATTTATTTGCCGCGCAAACGTAAACCAATGAGCGTGCGTCTTCAGCTATCTAGTCTTCTCTCTCTTCACCTTACCATCCTTCCCTCCCCCCTCCAAGGCAACCGATCGCGTTCCGCCATTACCTCCCCAGTCTCCACCCCTCCTTCCACAGCCACAGTGGAATCTCAATCTCAGTTTAGCAGGCCCTACCGTCTAGCCCTTTACTACAATCTACATCTTAAAGTACACAATTGCTGTCTTCGTCTTGGGACTGAAAATCATTTTTAATGTCTAATAAATTGATACAAATATTTCTCTATAATTTAATAAAAATATTGGCTATTTTAAAATTGGCTGATTTTAAAGGTCTGATGACGAAACTCACGGCTCTTTCCAGGTTTTTTCATGGTTTGCCAAATTCACGGCTTATTCACGGTTTTTAAGATTTCACGGTTGAGTGGGAACCCTGTAACTAGCCTAATATTAGTTTATAAATCTGATAGAAAACAAAAACATTGCATTAAACGTTCTACATTATTTTAACAAATTTTTAACTGGCCTTCAAAATTTGCTGCCTCTAGAAATTTGCCGCCCTGGGCGCGGGCTCATGTGGCCCATGCCTAAATCCGGCCCTGGACATACGGAATTACACATTTTACAATACACATCTGAGTAGTAATAAATAAATTTTCAGGATGTCAATAACAATAAAAAACAAATTATAGATAAGTAACTTGGCTACTTACTAGCAGCTATCTAACAGCACTAGTAGCAAGGAAAGTTGGACATGTTCAACTTTCCATGCCATTAAAATTTCGCTAGCTAGTTTTACATAGACATACCTATGTCACATTGGCTACTTAGTAGCTGCTACTTTACTGGCTGCTAGTAGAGTAGTTTGACACAGCCTCCAGGTTTTTGCTTTGACTATGAAAATGGCCAAAAGCCGTAACATCTCGTCAATTTTGAAAATGCACAAAAAAGGGTAGGACCTACTCCGTTATTAAAAAATGATAATATCTGTCTTTTAACATGATAAGAGGCCGTAAATATGGTCTGATCTTAAAGAAATTTGATAAGGTAAACAAACCAATCCAGCACCCCCCCCCCCCAAAGGCCAGCAGCCATACATTTAACTCAATATAAAAAGACTTTTTAGTTTTGCAACACTTAATGGCTGCTAGAATGGTTAAATATCCAACTGTCAAACAGGATGTAAATGACGATTTGATAACTTGCTGTTCAATTTTACTGGTCGTTGGAAAGTGGCTGTACAGGTGTCAAACAGGATGTAAATGACGATTTGATAACTTGCTGTTCAATTTTACTGGTCGTTGGAAAGTTGGCTGTACAGGTTTTTTTCTATCATCAGCCGATTTTGCTGTTGAAATTCAGAAGGAAAAAGGTAGTTATATAGGCCTAATAACATTTTATGGGTTTGTAGGATAAAATAGTATATATTATTATTATTTGTAATTTTAGTACTATATTCTGGAATGAGATCTATCATAAATTCAATAAAACATTAACAAAATGTCTGCAAGCGTATGAGTATTTGCGGACACCTGCCGCCGCAAGCCCGGCAGACGAAACCGGCACTGAGTCGAGGGTGAAATTAGTGCGTCACAGTTCCGGTTTGATTTTGAAATCAATTATAAGAATGTAGTTTATGAATTTCATAATAAGAACTCTCAATAAATAATCATAATATATTTGGAAAACAAAAGAAAACATATTCACTTCATGACTGCTTTGACTTCACCAGTCAACTTAAGACAACATAGGTTTAAAATACCCCCGTTGCAGCAGACCTGCATACTCAGCGAATTTCAAGTGCAAAACAACATATTTCGATCCAACATAGCGAGATTTGACATGTTTTTGTAAGCTCCATAAGAATAACATGGGGAATGAGTATGGAGGTTTGCTGCTACAGGTATATTAAAACTGGGTGGTTTTAATTCAATATTTAGTAGATCTGAACTAGAAGAAGCCATTTACCAAGTTTTATCAAGATATGTTGAGAAATAAGCGAGATATAGAATTTTACTTATTTCCCATAAGGTTAACATTGGGGCAACGTACTGTGTTTACCACTTTCAATATCTCGGCAACCAATGGACATAGAGCCATGATTCAAAATACTAAATTGTTTGTTTTTTTGGGCTGAATTCAATGGTGCCAATAAAAATTTGAAAAATTTTATTTTTCTATGTAAAAATCTCAAAAAACCCATTTTTGGGGGGGTTTACCCCCCTTTACCCCCCCTTCCGGTGGTCCGATCGGGCTGGTTTACGAACTCGTCCGAATAATTACTACTTTACATGTCTATGCCAAATTTCATTCCGATTGGACCATTTTTGCGCAAGTTATCGTGCTTAGACACACATATATATATAGATATATAGATATATATATAGATACTAGCTGACCCGGCGAACTTCGTATCGCCTAAGTTATAGGTTTCCCCTAAGACAGACCGATGGAAAGAACAACATGTTGTATGTGTATTGAATTTATTAAACATTAGTCGTTGTTAATTTAGTTGTAGTGAATATTTTGGTAGTCAAAAAGATAGAGTAAGTGTTTGGGGATGTTGATTTATGATTGAAAGGTAATTTAGCAAATTAAATCATGCCAAACTGTACAAAATAATAAAATATCAAAATATAATTTTCAAATAATAATTGCAATTCAAATAATTATCAAAATTTAATATATACAACAAATTAAGACAATGAAAAATAAACATTATCAGTTTCTTAGTGCAATGGAGTGTACGATATTTTTAGTGAGTCCATCTTTAGCAAAAACAAACAAACTGGATGGTTTGCCCACTCGAGAACACGCCACGTATAATTGGCCGTGTGAAAAACACGGTGTGGCCAAATCTAATCCACAAACCGACAATGTTTGCCCTTGGGACTTATTGATTGTCATTGAAAATGCCAATTTGATTGGAAATTGAACCCGTTTGAATTCAATTGGCACATCTGTAGGAATAATAGGGATTCGTGGCAGTAATACATCTTCCCCTTGGAACTTGCCATTCAAAATGGTGGCTTCGACAACATTTTTCATTAATGTTTTAATAACTAATCTTGTGCCATTACACAGCTTTGGTGGGTTCAAATTACGAAGCAAAATAACTGGAGATCCAACCTTTAGTTGTAAAAGGTGCGGTGGCATGCCTGGCAAAACTAATGAGTTCAAAAATTCGTATTATATGCAGTGTGTTCAGAATTCGTCCGCCATATTGAAACGGATAAGAATTTCGAAACGGGAAATAGTTTACGTCCGATTCGCATACCTCCCGGCTGGCTCATTTTTTAATTTAAGCGCCTTACAATTCGCACATTCATTGTCCATATCACCAATCGCCACTTTGGAATGATCAAAATATTTAACGTCGGGTTCATACTCAAATGCTAGACGACGGAATGTATGCGATATAAAAGCTCGATGCACTTGTTGTCGTCGTATGTCATTTTCTCTGCGTGCTTCAACTACGTATCGACGCGCTTGTCTTTGTTGTAGTCGTCTTTCTTCATTTCTTTCAGCGCGATCATCTTGTGACTGTGATGCGCGCAATTGCGACATGTTCACACGCACAACTTCATTTTCCTGTTGAATTTGGACGTCTGTCCTTTGGGCTCTTAGATTTCGCCTTTGTATAGCTCCAGCCGTTCGACGGCCCAAATTTGACCCTCTTCGCCTTGCTGGCATTGTTCACTGTAAAAACACAGATTAAACTAAAATACTTAACCATACATTTCAAAATTAGTGAACCTCTAACTACATTACAAAACCTGAATAATAACTTCTTAGCAATATAATAACAGCTGTCTTTGTTTTGTTTATAAATATTAAATTACAAATAATAAAAACATGTGATTTAACTTGACATCCAAATGCTCTGTAGAGCCCAAACTCCGAGAATATAGTATTATATGCAGTGTGTTCGGAATTCGTCCGCCATATTGAAACGGATAAGAATTTCGAAACGGGAAATAGTTTACGTCCGATTCGCATACCTACAGAATTTACACACCAAATTTCATAACGATCGGTGAAGTCGTTCCGGAGGAGTTTGCAGACAAACACTGTGACACGAGAATTTTATATATATAGAGATATAGATATATATATTTATGAAAGTGAACGAATGGTGTTTTTGGCATCTGAGGACCTCAAAAAGAAAAGTTATGATGGTTTTAGGCTTAGGTCTTACCATGAGACCTACGGTAACAGCTTCTTCCCTATAGGGGAAATTCGCTAAAACGTGGTGTGACTGGCGAACAAATTAAGATTTTTTTGTAAAACTTTTGTTGTTGGATAAGCAACTTAAGAGCAAGAATGCCGGACATACCATGTAGGCACAGTCTGCATGGTGCCTTGACCCGGCGTGAATATACTTATGGCTCAAATACACTCTCCCTGGGACTTAGCGAATGCGAGAAATAAAATGCGTTCAGCATGCTTCGTCTTACATTGCTCTCGTTAGGACTTGTGCTTAAAGATCCTCACCCATTATTCAGACAAATCGACACAGCATAAGTGCACTTGAGCCATCAAATGCCAGGCCCAATTCACACGGAACGGGCAAGTGGCGGAGGCGTGGTGCGGCACGGTTGTTCACTTGAAGACTACTTGCCCGATGCACTCAGAAACGCCGCCCTCTCGCCACAGCCACGCCTCTGCCTTGCAGATAAGTTGGTGGCACACCCCAAGAATGCCGGTTCCCAGTTGTCAGTAGTAGTAGGCCAAATGAAGAAGATGTGTGATGGTGGTGAGGGCAATGTCGCCCGCGCCACATCTCTGATAGGTGCATTGAGCGATTACATCAACTTACACGGGAAAAACCGTGCCCCGCCCATACCATGCCTCTGCCACACACCTGTTCAGTGTAAATTGGGCCTAATGAATGTCCTGTATTGTGCTTAATTTGGTCATCGTCTACGTTTTGCATATATTCATAATAACTTACCTTGCTAAAAGATAAGTTTGACTAAGTTTAAGTTATCAGTAAATTATTACTTAAGTTCATTTTTGGATGTAATAGTTAAAAATATATCAAATACGTTAATAAGGGTCATACTGAGGTGCTGGAATTGGGCAGTCACGTGCTGGAATTGGGCAGTCGTATGCTGGAATTGAGGTTATGGTATACCTAATTTAACCCTTTTAAGGCCAGCTCCCAAACTGTGGTACTTGCGAAAAAGGCCAAGCCATTTCTAATGTGCTTTTCATAGTTTTAGTTAAAGGGCTAAGTATAGCCTAACTTCCACAATTTTTATCAGATACTCATAATTCTATTTTAAAATTGTTCCTAATTAAATGGGCTTTAAAATGCATTAGAATATATTATGAAATTATTAGAAAGAAATTTTGTTTACAGATATATGTAAGAAAAGTTTAATGAACTGATTTATATTATTCCATTTTGACGGCATATAAAAAATATATAACTTTGTTTTATATCCAAAAACCATTTATAACTATAAAGTAAAACTTATTTATAGTAAGTATTCCAATTTTGAAGTACCTACCTTAATTAATAAGAGAACTATAAGGGATAATGTAAAAATTTACACTTTGCTGTTTTAGGCCTAAATGGCTGACGCCATGTTAAGTTACTTGCATACAGGAGGGTAATTTCGCCTACAGGGCATTTATCTCGACTTCTTTTGCTCATTCTTCATTGAAAACACTAGTCAAGCACACTGTTGGAAGATTAAAGTAATTTATAGTCGAAACAAATAATTGAATTCAAATGTTGTGATGACAGCTGATGGTGTATGTTTTTGTTTACTTGTTTTGTTGTTAAAGATACTTTTTATATAAAGAGTATTTTAATTTCATGTAGAATAAAAAGGTTTAATTTAATCGTTTGAGTATCAATCGTTTTAAGAATCAATCAGTAAATTCAATAAACAGAAATATTAAAATGAGAACAACACTTTTTGTATAGTTTTACCAAGTTGTTTTCAGACACACACAACTCATTAAATAAATGATATTTGGTCGATTAAAACAATAACCTCATCATATAACCAACAAAACACGAAAATTAAACAGCAACAAAATCATCACATGGCCAGCAGACGATCAGGAATCTATACAGGCAACTAGGAAATTTAGGCTAAAACGGCAGTATTTGCCATTATTCATGAAGCCCAGATGTTCCTCTACAAAGAAAAATCAAGTTTAGTGGCCTTTGGAAAACACAACCAGCCGGTAAACGGGGAAAAGTGGACGGGTGCCTATTACGGCCGTCAGCCGCGAACGTAGTTTTTGCCACGGGGGCCTATTATGGCCGCCGGCCTTGAACGTACTTTTAACCACGTGGGCCTATTACGGCCAACGGCCTTAAAAGAATTAAAAGATTTAAATTAGTATAAAACAGGAAGAAACGAAATTTGGATATATTTTATGATAAATATTCAAAGGTTTAAAATATTTATCATCAAATTTGTCTGTGACCCCACTTTAACCCTTTAGCGCCCAGTGTTGCTTTCTGGCAACACAATGTTTCTGTCGATTTTTTTCTAAAATTATTTTGTTTGAACCTCAAAAGCCCACAGTTGCTTATTGTCAACACCCTTTAGTTCAGAAAACGGCCACTAGATGGGAGTTTAGTCCAGTTGTCTTTGAATTAGAGAATTTTCTTCAGAGCGACCACACGGTTTGGAGGTTAGCGGTAAGTTGTGCTTTTTCAAGTGATATTTTACTATAATTGTAGACATTTCATATTGTGGGAAAAAATATCTTATCAATCCTCAGTTATTCTAGTTTATGTTTCTAATAAGTTTTAGTAATTTAAGCGAGTATTTCCATAATTTATATGAGAAAATCGCCGTGTTGCCAAAAAGCAACTATGGGCGTTTGTGACATTAAATTTCACTAGTTTAATTCAGTTTCTCCATATAACCCCATGTTAATATTAAATTCATTTACAGCTAATATTTTGTGTTAGTTATATGTTTTTTGGACATTTTGTATAGGACATGATTTAAACTTCACGATGGACGGAGAATTTTTGGATGATAAGGTAATTGAAAGGTTTTTATTGATACCTGAAGACAACGTGTCCGAAGTGGGGGACATAGGGGACATCGGCGACATTGACGAATTTCAAAATGATAAGGAACTAATGGAAGCCCTTGAAACCTACAAAAGTTTATATTCACAAAAAAAAGACATGAAAGACATGTTTTTCTTTTGTCATAAATACACTTCAATTTGATTATTACCATGTTGTGATGTTTTTCTTTTGTGATAATAAATTTTTATTTTATTTTTACCAAGTTGAGATGTTTTGCTTTTGTAATAAGTAAATTTTTATTTGATTTTTACCAAGTTGTAATTTTTTTTGTTATAAATAAATTTTTATATGATTATTACCAATTATTAATAAGTACATGGTGGACCGAGCCTTGCCTTATTTCATGTTTACGAGTTCATCCAGTTACTATAAAATATTTCAATGTCATAAAATTGATAAATAGAAACCTTTTTTATTGCTCCATGGACTCTTCATCCCACTTGCTGTATTTTCCCTTGATGGCTGTAGATTCCAAACAGCTGTTATGATTACTTTATTTGTTTACACTTTCCTTGTTTATTTTCGTTGCTATCACGGCAACCCATAAGGCCAATGTTAATATTTTACAACTATTAAATTTGATTTATTACGTTAATAGATTTTCTCCGGCCAAGTAATCTGCATAAAAGACGTTTTTGAGTCATAAATTACTTATTTCCAGACTTTGAAGGAAATCCTCGGAGCCGTTCTTGAGATCTTTGTGCAAGCAAGCAAGCAAGCATACAAGAATGGACGATAACATTGCTCATATAAGAGTATAGGATAATAATAATTAAATCCTTCGCTATTATGAGTTTTAAAAATACAGTATTACCAATTTCAGCATTATTTCAACTCCAGCTCAAAAACAACCTTCTAGTTATTTCATTCTTAGACCTTTCAAACACAAAAATGTAAACATGTTATATTAAATCCACAAAAACCCATAGTTGCTTTTGAGCAACAAGGAATTTTTCGGGATTTTTCTTAGGGTCTAGCCCGATATAACAAGTGCCCGTAGTTGCTTCTAAGCAACAAAAAATTTTTTTTCTAATCTGTGAGGGAAAACTTGAAAAAACAGTTTTAATGTGTTATTTAGACCCTAAATAAAAGAAAAATAGGAAAAATATTTTTTCTCGGTGCATCATAATTCGGGTTTTAACCCTTTTAAGGCCGACGGCCGTAATAGGCCCCCGTGGTAAAAAGTAAGTTGAAGGCCGGCGGCCGTAATAGGCCCCCGTGGCAAAAACTACGTTCGCGGCCGACGGCCGTAATAGGCACCCATCCACTTTTCTCTGTTTACTGGCTGGTTGTGTTTTCCAAAGGCCACTAAGTTAAACTTGATGTTCCCTTGTAGAGGAACATCTAGGCTTCATGAATAATGGCAAATACTGCCGTTTTAGCCTAAATTTCCTAGTTGTCTGTATAGATATTCGTGTCATGATCGTCTGCTGGCCATGTGATGATTTTGTTGCTGTTTAATTTTCGTGATTTGTTGGTTATGTGATGAGGTTATCGTTTTAATCGACCAATTATAATTTATTAAATGAGTTTTGTGTGCTTGACTTGTGTTTTCAATGAAGAATGTGCAAAAGAAGTCGAGATAAATGACCTGTATGCGAAATCACCCTCCTGTATGCAAATAACATGGCGTATGCCATTTAGGCCTAAAACAGCGAAGTGTCAATTTTTACCTTATCCCTGATATTTCTGTTATTAATTAAGGTAGGTACTTCAAAATTGGCATACTTCCTGTAAATAAGTTTTACTTTATAGTTATAAATGCTTTTTGGATGTAAAACAAAGTTATATATTTTTTATATGCCGTCAAAGTGGAAAAATATAATAGCTCATTAAAATTTTCTTATGTATATCCATAAACAAAATTTCTTTCTGATGATTTCATAATTTATTCTAGGGCATTTTAAAGCCCAAATAAGTTTAATTAGGAACAATTTAAAAAAAAATTATAAATATCTGACTAAAATTTTGGAAATTATAGCCCTTTAACTAAAACTATGCACAGCACATAAGAAATGGCTTGGCCTTTTTCGCAAGTACCACAGTTTGGGAGCTGGCCTTTTTCGCAAGTACTACAGTTTGGGAGCTGGCCTTAAAAGGGTTAAAGGGTTAAAAACTGCCAGCGATTGGGTTGATTACCTTAAACAAATTTGCAACATGGTAAATAAGGGAAACTTGCTAAAACTCAAGATGACCTTAAGGGCGTATGCCACTATTGCAAGTTTTCACGTGAAACATTTCACGCGAAACACAAAATCGTCTGAAACATTTCGCGTGAAACAATGTACAGATTGATTCACGGTGCTGGGCGTCTCGTCTGCGCATGCGCAGTGATGACTTTCCCCCACCACAGGACCTAATACAGTCAGCTCAAGAAACTGTCATCTGTCTGCCATCTGTCAAAACATGATCTGTGAAAACATATTGTTTTTATTATTGTGACTATTTAGGTTATGTTATTTTGTTGATGTGTAAATATAGCAACGAGATTTTTTAACGAAAATGTTCCCAACAACGTAATAATTTCTCTTGGTGCAAAATGCTTGCACCTTTTAAAATTTAATTACTTTGCATCCTTCATTAGTTAGTTATGTTTTATTTTTTTATTTTAGTATATTTTGCCTAACTAAACGAAAAAGCTATCAACCGAAGACACGCCTACCCGAGGTGATAGATAGGTACCCGAAGTGATACCTATCATGTTTAAGTTCAAGGAAAGGAATATTAATTGGAAGACACTAACGAAAATATGAAGTTTAGATAGTGAAACAGAATAAACGTTTTGTTGTTGAATCTTAGGAGGGTAGTTTCCAAATATGGTTTGATTTTGTAATATTGGTGTCGTGCGATGTTAATGCGATTAAAAAACAAAAAATACGTAGAAACATAAAAATTTGCTTGAGAAGCTTTGCAATCTTACACAATTTAGGCCTATATTGGCGTGAATAATGAGGATGAGCCTACATCAAGATTCCTTCTTTATCACGGTGACATAGGAAGACAGAATAGAGATAACCGTAACGATTGAAGTATTGCTTTGCAGTCTGAACTGTTTCATCGTATGTGTCATTACAATTACCTGAAAATATATTTTTTATTAATTTTGTGACATATGAGGAGTTTTAATGTGAGCAACCACAAAATCTGTTTTTATATTGTGATAATTAATAGCTTTTTCCACCAAAACTCTAGTTTTTCTGAGTATACACCTGTTAGGTTGACATTGTAATACACAGTATATCTGCTTGTATTAGATTTTTCTTTTAATCATTGAAAAAAGTAAAATTAAGCGTTGGGCTCGGCGGCGCGTATTAGCCCAACATAAAGCCATCGGAGGTGCCACCCAGACTAATCGCCACCTCTTAAAAATACTTTGGGCTATTGATTTTTTTTACTGTAAAGACATGTTTTTGTCGATGGTAAAGGTAAAGGTGAGTAAAGATCACACGACACGGACGACGCGACAGAGCGTCATCCTGGCATCCACCATGCGGCGCATCTATGACGATCGTCCTTGTCACATCGCTTGGTATCTCTAGGATATTAAAAGGCCCCGCCAAATATCTCAAGGAAACAGAGGGAGTTCAGTACCTGGGGAGGTAGTGTATTCGCATGCGCGAGCCACCGTCCGTCCGGCGACGTTTCTCAAGAGTCGCTCCCGCCGCAACGTCCGACGCCCGCGATGTCTGCGGACGAGACGGACGCGGCGCCACGTCGTCGTTTACGCCACTATGACTTGTTTTATTTGATAACATAGTTTACGACTTTTTAAAACATCCATCCGCATATATTAGACGGACGTGACGCCACGGCAGTGTAACATGGCCTTTGTTGGCTCCTGGTTAGGTTTATGATTTTTAAAACGTTGCTGGTGGTTTATTTATATTCTAGTGTTTATAGATTTTTTTGTAACAGTAAATAAGATATGTATTTTTAATCATGATTTTATATAAAAAAAACTTATAGCGATTCAAAAACATACATTAATATATAACACATTCTTTATAAATTTAGTTGTTTAAGGATATGTTTTTTTTGGTCTGTGAAATTTAAAATTTTCTTCAAAAGACAGCTGATTATTTTAGAGTTGACTGTACGCATTCGTTGTAGGGGAAAAGTGGTGGGGGGATTCGCCATCTCTCTCGCACACTTCCCTCCCTACACGCCAGGCACCGAGAATCAATCTGTATTGTAATGGGGCTAAAATTTCGCCTTACTGCCGAAACATTTCGCGAAACATTAAGTATATCTATTTTTTATATAGATATACTTAACATGGTTTCGTGAATGTTTCGCGAAACAAAGTTGCACCTGGTTGCACTAATGGCAAACGGCCTTTAGTAACCCAGCTGTTGCACCACCAGAGGGGGGTAAAGGGGGATAAACTCCCACCAGAAAGGGTTTTTTGAGCCATGACATTGAATAGAAACATCTTGAGCCTTTTGAAGTATCTTTCAATACAACAACCAAAATATCAAACAATACTTCAATGTATCAAACTATATAAATCGATACGGCTCAAACAAAATTAATTGCTTCTATGTAGGCTACAGGCAACCACAATTAGGTTGCAGCACCATGTGACCATGTGGGAATAGTCATCAGTGTGAAGTGATGTAGGCCTAATGTGCGGCAAGAGCCAAATGGGAGAGGTATTTATAAAATGGAATTTTCCCAAAAGCACTTTTGTTGCCTTATATAAATGCCCCGGCGTTCAACAACTTGAGGTAATAGACCCAACACAAAAAAATGAGGAACACCAAAATGATGGAATAAACAATGTCCCTGATATGTTTCTTCAAAACTCATCTTCGCATGGGCTGTAGGCATAAATTAAATTGATTACCAATATACTCGTGATCAGAAGTTAGGAAAATCAATGCCCACATCTCATGTCTTCGATCAAAACGGATATGAATGTATCAGTAACAGAACACTTACCTCGAGAAAGAGAGGATGCTCACTCGCCGACGCCGGATGAAGAAATGGGGCGAGGTGGAGCGGAAGAGCACCAAAGTAGGATGAGTGAAAAAGCTATTGGCAGTTGGCGGTAAAAAAAAGGAAACAGGTTAGACATTAGACACCACATACTTCAAATAAATGTGATTATGACCGATCATAATAACACAATAAACTATCTCATTTTGCCCTAAATAGTTCAGTAAAATAATAAAAATCCAAGTTTTCACCTGGTTGTCATCTGTTCGTGGAGTTGTATAGCTCATAATTTCATAGCCTATAATGTGATATTTGTTTCATAGCTTATAATGTCAAAGAGTTGCATAGCTCATAATGGCATTATGTGGTATAACACCTAATCTCACGTGCATTATGAGCTATGAAACAGTTTGCCAAAAGCATTATAAGCTATGCAACTGTTGCGCATTGAAAAATAATATTTAAAAACAGATGATGGCAAACAGTTTCATAGCTTATAATGAAAATTCTTAAAGAGTTTCATAACTCCTGAAATCACGATAGTATCATAGCTTATAATGAATTTCACAAACTGTTTTATAACACATAACGCCTTTGGCAAAAAGTTTCATAGCTTATAAGTTGCATAGCTTATAAGTTGTATAGCTCATAATATGGGGAGGATGTACACTCGGCGTAATGGCAAGTAGCGCAGCTGTTCTATTATACAGTAATACCATTGATTTTACACATCCATCCTAGGTCCATATTCAATGGTAATACCAATCCAGTTTTGTGGTTTACCCTATTCCCTGCCATAATTTCCCACCATTACCCACCATACCCTACAGGGCTGCAACTTAACCACTGTTTCAACAGTCAATGAATAGTTTTAATGTGTTAGAAAGTTTGCTTTTCGTTATTAATTGTAAATGCGATGAAATATATTGAGTTAAACAGTGTTACAGTGGTATTATTTACAATTTAACGAAATATATTACTATTCTTACATATTACAGAATAACAAAATCTCCTTTCGATAATTTTGTTCATGAAACCAGCCGCGGCGGTGCCGTGGTGAGCGCTACATGCGTCTGGCGGAGCGTCTCAAAACCGTGTCAAGACGGACAAGGCGTGTCAGACATTCCCCGCGCCCCTGCCGGTGGGTAATTTGGCGTCTCTTAGGAACAATAAACGTCCCCTTTATCCCTCACTTAGTACCACCAACACATGGCCGGCGCGGTGGAGCCATCTTTCAGTCAATAACTTTTCCTTACTTCATGATGACTATAAAGTCAGATTCATTTTTGTTGATTAGTTTATAATTTACAAAATTAAACTGTACATAAACCGAACGTTTAACTCAGAAACATGTTTACCGACATTAAAAAATATTATTTATAAAAAGAGTAAAAAAACAAATATTTTTGAACTACATACTATATACACAATATGTTTTAGTGAATTTCCCCTATAGGGAAGAAGCTATTATGGTAAGACCTACGCCCGTGACCATGATAACTTTTCGTTTTGGGGCCACCAGAAGCAAATAACACCATTCGTTCGAATTTATATATATATATATATATATAGGTACGAGTCGAACACGTCCTTCCATCTATTATATCGTGGAAAAAATTAAAAACGGAATTGTTGGAAAAGGTAACGGCAATATAACGCTTAATTTTGTTGATAAAATGCAAGGTTCGTGATTTGCTTGCAATTGAGTAAACGTATGGATGTTACTTGACCAAAAAAAGGAATTTCCGTACAGTTTACCTATTTATTACATCCACGTTGGTTACACTGCCAAATCTATCACTTCTATCACGTTTCATTCCTTGAATTATCGTAATACCACATGAAACTGAATTGGTTAACAAAGCAAATGTTTGCAATACAAGACTGAGTAACTGACTCTAGGTTTGTCAGTTTTCCTAAACTCTAAAAATAATTCAGTTTAGTCCCGTCTTTAGACAACTAAATCTCCAGTTCTACCGGGCCTATTTTATTAATTAATGGGTCGTTAGAAAGCTCTCTCTCTCTCTCTCTCTGTAAATTTGCAAATAATTATGAAAGTGTTTTTTGATATTGTTGGTGAAAAAGTAAAAAACCCATGTTTTCCACAAGAAATACATTGAAAACGGGGATTTTATCATTTTTTATTTTGAGGCAAATTTTGGCTGCCTTTATTGAGTATATTTAAGAAATGCTTAACTGTTATTTGTAGGAAATTTTATTCCCTCTCAGAATATCACCATCCACATTAACCGACTTCCTCACCATTTAAAAGTTATTTGTAAAACAAGCTAAGTAACCTCCGAATTTTAGTGGTGTGAAAATACTGAATTAGAGTTATTTTTGTTAAACTTTGTACAATTAAATCTAATTCTGGAGTTCCATCTGACAGATTTCGTCGTTGGAAAGCTTCATCCGTGTAGATTTGCGATAATTATGAAATCTAGATTTTTATAAAGATTTATAGTGAACATGTAAAATCACATATTTTCTAAACGAAATACATTAAAAAACACTTATTTTAAAGTTTCCTTTTGTAGCCAGGTTTTGGCTGCTCGTTGTCAGTATTTTAAAGAAATGTATGTCTCTACCTCTTTGGAAATTTTACTCTCTTTCAGAATGTCACCTTCCACTTAAACCGATTTCCTCACCATTTAAAAGTTAGTACCTGGTGGACCGAGCCTTGCTCGGTGTTATTTCATGTTACCAGTTCATCCAGTTACTATAAAATATTTCAATGTCATAAAATTGATAAATAGAAACCTTTTTTATTGCTCCATGGTCTCTTCATCCCACTTGCTGTATTTCCCTTAATGGCTTTAGATTCCAAACAGCTGTTATGATTACTTCATTTGTTTACACTTTCCTTGTTTATTTTCGTTGCTATCACGGCAACCCATAAGGCCAATGTTAAAATTTTACAACTTTAAAATTCGATTTATTACGTTAATAGATTTTCTCTGGCCAAGTAATCTGCATAAAAGACGTTTTTGAGTCATAAATTACTTATTTCCAGACTTTGAAGGAAATCCTCGGAGCCGTTTTTGAGATCGTTGTGCAAGCAAGCAAGCATACATACAAGATAACACTACTCGTATAAGAGTATAGGATTTGCAACAAAGCTAAGCAATCTCCGAATTTATAGTGGTGAGAAAATACGGAAAAAGAGATATTTTTGTTAAACAACTAAATCTAGAGTTCTATCAGACAGATTTTATTAATTAACGGGTCGTTGGAAAGCTTCATCCGTGTAGATTTGCAAATTTCTTATGAAAAAGTAAAAACAAATATTTTCTATAAAAAATACATTAAATACCCCCGGAGCAGCAGTCCTGCATACTCAGCGAATTTCAAGTGCATAAATAAATAATTTAAATTAAGTCTCGCATCAAGTAAAATCAATATACATTCAAAAGAAAGCGTGCAAAAATACTCTCCTAGTGGCTTTTGAGATCAACAGGCTATAAAAAATAATAGCCTATACTTGGCACGAAAATGCAATGTTCAAAACTTCAAAACAGCTGGCTTTTCCAATTTAATCGTATGGGGAAATGACCAGCTGTTTAAGTTTGAGTAAAAAAATGTCATAAACATCATCAGTAAAAATCTGTATTCGCTATAGTACATTTATTAGACATATTTAGTTATCTGGCCTTTAAGTAAGCCATATGTCTGTATTCACCATGTGGCTTTGAATCAAACATCAGCTCACATGTTTTAATGTAAACAAAGCAGACGTTTTAGATCCCAATGCTACTACCCAATGCTACTTAAATGGCAGTTATTTTATGTTATTTTTTGTTTTCTAGCAAACTTTAAGAAATTACAGTACTTTTCCTGAGTCCATGACATTAAAACATTTAATTTGAGCCCTGTTCCCTGATCCTGTGATTTGCCAAATGCCCACAATTGGTATTCAAAAATAAATTATTCTCCATAAGATTAGTATGGAAAAATGCAGGTTTGCTGCCACAGAAATTTGAAAATGAGGTATTATAGGCTACAATCCAATATATCTAAACTATATAAAGCCACATAACATGTTTTATCAAGATATGCTGAGGAATAAGAAAGCTATCCAATTGTATTTACCTCTCATAAGGTAAACATTGGGAAAGAGAGTACACAGGTTTGCTGCCTCAGTAATTTGATGATTTGGGTATTTTAAGCCATAATCAAGTAGATATGATCTGTATGAAGCCTCATGCCATTTCTTATCAGTATATTTTGAGAAATGAGCGAACTACACAACTTATTTTATTACCCATAAGGTTAGCATGTAGAATGAGTATGCAGGTTTGCTGCAACAGGTATGTTAAAACTGGTTAGTTTTAATTCATTATTTAGTATATCTTAACTAGAAGAAGCCATATACCAAGTTTTATTATGATATGTTCAAAAATGAGGCAGATATAGAATTTTTTTATTTCCCATAAGGATAACATGGGGAATGATTATGCAGGTTTGCTGCCACAAAAATGGAAATTTTGGGGAATTTAGACTAAAATACATTAGATCTCATCTAGATGAAGCCACAAACCAAGTTTAATTAAGATATGTTGAGAAATGAGCGAGATATAGAATTTTACTTATTCCCCATAAGGTTAACATTGGGACAACGTACTGTGTTTACCACTTTCAATATCTCGGTAACCAATGGACATAGAGCAGTAATTCAAAATACTAAATTGTTTGTTTTTTTGAGCTGAATTCAATGGTGCCAACAAAAATTTGACAAATTTTATTTTTCTATGTGAAAAACTCAAAAACCCCATTTTTGGGGGGGTTTATCCCCCTTTACCCCCCCTTCCGATGGTCCGATCGGGCTGGTTTACGAACTTGTCCAATCGATTACCACTTTACATGTCTGTACCAAATTTCATTAAGATCGGACCATATTTACGGCCGCTATCGTGCTCACAGACACACACACACACACACACACACACACACACACACACACACACACACACACACACACACACACACACACACACACACACATATATATATATATATATATATATATATATATATAGATAGATAGATAGATATAAATTCGAACGAATGGTGTTTTTTGCTTGTGGTGGCCCCAAAACGAAAAGTTATCATGGTCTCGGGCTTAGGTCTTACCATGAGACCTACGGTAATAGCTTCTTCCCTATAGGGGAAATTCGCTAATAAAAAACACAGCTCGCTTTTTTAAGTTTTTGTTTGTAGCCAAGTTTTGGCTGCCAGTTTTCAGTATTTTCTAGAAATATTCAGTGGAAAATTGTAGGAAATTTTGTTCTCTTTAAGAATATTACTTTCTACTTTAACGGATTTTCCCACCATTTAAAAGTTATTAAAAAAAAACCAAGCAACCTCCGAATTTATAGTGGTGAGAAAATACTGAATTAAAGAGATTTTTTTTTAACTTTGTACAGCAAAATCTACAGTTCGTCAGGACCGATGTTATTAATTAGTAAGTCTTGGGAAGCTTAGGCTTGCAAATAACAAAAAAATGTTGATTTTTTCAAGATTTATGGGGAAAAAATTTGAATGCCCACATGTTTTCTATGAAAAAACACCTAAAACAGGTTTTTAAAATTTCTTTGTAGCCAAGTTTCGGCTGCCAGTTATCACTATTTTCAAGAAATGGATTACGGTGTTTTTTAGGAAATTTTATTCTCTTTCGCAATAACACCTTCCTCTTCGATCGATTTCTTCAGCATTTTTAAGTTATGCCCACAAAAATGGGAATATCTGAGATTTTAGACTATTATACATTATATTTCATCTAGATTAAGCCATAAACCAAGTTTTATTAAGATATGTTGAGAATTAAGCGATATATAGAATGTTGCTTATTTCTCATAAGGTTAACATTGGGACAACGTACTGTGTTTACCACTTTCAATGACTCGGTTAGCAATAGACATAGAGCAACGATTCAAGGTACCGCACTAATTTGATTGTCTTTCGAGCTGAATTCAATGGTGCTAACGATAGTTGTATTATTTTAATTTGTCTATGTGAACCCCCTAAAAACCAACCAATTGTTGTATTGTGACCATTTTTTTGGGATTTTTGTATTCGTCCGACTTGTTTTTGATACTGGCTAATCTATAAACATTTGAAAATGCTAAACCTATGTCATACAACTAGTAATATTTGAAAACATACAATTTGACCCAATAATTGTTCAGATATGACTTTACATTCGCCAATAATGCGGAATAAGTATCCATTAGGTAGGTATAGAGCCCATATTAAGTTGAGCACTTATCGCTGCGCAAGGCGGTGCAAGAGTAAACGTGGTGCTGTTTAGTCACTGGATTCTTAAAAAAAACAGTGCCAAAGAGTTACATATTTGCAGTGCGGAGTGTTTTAGGATGGATTTTTTGAGCGGGAAGCCTTCATTCTACGGAGAAAGTCGAACGGACGAAGCAACCATTGTTTCATAGGCAAACATCCTTCAAGGAAATAGCCCTTGCCTCGTAAGGTCGTCTCGCACCCTGCAGTTGAGTCAGTTGCCACAAAAACTTGAGCCTTCCTTCTCACTCCCTACCCCATTCTTTCGGTCCCTGTCACAAAGCCATTGACCCTTCACACCCAGTCACTGATCACCTGATTTTTACTGGCCACTAGAATATTAAATAAAATGATTAAAGTATAACTGGTGCCAAATCTTAAGGCCCATTCCGTCGTGAGACTAATGTTAATTTTAGCATTGGGCCAGGGCCGGCTCTAGAGTTTTATGCACCCTAGGCGAAAGTAATGCTTGGCGCCCCCACTTCTTAACAGTTCTGTAAAAGGGTACATTGCTATTAGGACTAGAGAAAATAAATCCAATTACTAAGGAATAAAAAATAAAGGCTAAGGCCAAAATAAGGCTAAGGAATAAGTTGTGGATTGTAAGCCTCCGGATACCAATAAATACTATAATGGTTTAAATACCTGTTTATGGCATCCAATGTTGTGCTATTGTGCAACTAGTTTCGACTTGATCAACAAATCATCTTCAGGCAAACAAGGATGTTAACACCTATCTGTCATCTTCAGTTGAAGATTGTCGTCAGTTAATAATAAAAAATGAACAATCGGAGACATGACGGACACTACACGAACACTTAAAAAACATAAAACATCAAACAAATTTTTCTACACAGAGACGACGCAACCCGGCGCGGTAGTAGTTGAAGTCAAAACTTTCATAGAAAACAACAATATTGAGACTTTAAGCAAAGACCCTACCTTAAATAATGCCAAACTAATCAACAAGGCTATATCAGAAAGTAAACACTTAAGTAGGTGTCGATGGAGCTAGCCAGGCCAGCTGACATAGGCAAAATGATAAAATAATGTCGTAATTGTGACGTATTTGATGACGGATGTGTTACGTAGTGATGATGTCACTGAGGCGATGACGTGTAGGTTTAAAGGGGTGGGTTTTGAAGTGACGATGCCGGGGTGGACGTCGCGACGGCGCCGCCGAGAGGCCGGTGCGACGGGGGACGGTCGGAGCTGCAGTGCGGTGCCGGGCGGTTACCGTATCGTCGGTGTCAAAACTACCGTTCGGAGAATTTGGACTTGGAAACTAATTTAAGTTTTTACCGAACTGTTGTAAAATGTGGGTCAAGGCCACCTAGGGTTGTTTTTAAAAAAAACATTTATTTTTCAAAACTACAATACAGAATTTGTTATAGCTAAGTAATTTACAAATTTGGAAAACACGACAATAAGCCACAGTGAGTTGTAAGTTTAATTATTCTGTTTGGTCTGGTCCGGTGTTTTGCGGCACATCATTAGGTGGGTGCACTAGATCCGAAGTCCCGTCGTCGGTGCCTGTTGATTCTTCCGGTGGAACGTTTTCGGTTGTTGATACTTCAATCGTAGGTGAAGCTGTGGGTTCCGGAGACCATTCGGGGGCGTGTTGAGAACAAGAGGACGACGAAGAATCTACCCATCCGCAAAGATTGCTGTCGAACTCCACGGTGACCTTCAGTTGTATCGGCGGATGGTCCGCTATTAAGTGCAGAAGTGTCTCATGTAGAATTCCTAGATCGATCTCGTCACTAATGACCAGTTGGAACTGCATGGCGCTTGGCGGTGCGGGGTCTTGGGGATCGCTGATGTCGGCAGGTCCGCTGTCGAGGGAAGAATGGCGTCTGGCGACGTACACTCCGCGTATTTATGCATGAAGGGGTGGGGGGGGGGCGTGTTCTCCAGGCACTGTTTCAAGGTCACCGTAGGAGGTTTTTAAAAAACTGTGTAATTTAATATCGCTAAAGCAAAATGATACATAAAAATACTAAACCTACGGAAATAAACATGAGTACGAAATAACTAAACTACAATTATTTATTTACATAAAGAGTACACATGAGTAAAACTAAGATGAACTATTTACATGGAGAGTAATCTCGGTAGAGTTGTTCGCTGAAGGGCCGTGTGAGACTAAGTAGAATGAACCTGGCTTAATAGCATCTAAGTCCTCGTTCATAAGCACACTGACAAATCGTTTCGGAAGGTAGACTTGGAACTTTGGTGAATCGCCTTCTTTGTACGGTGAATCGCCAAGAACAGCGAGGACCGCTTCGCCAACTGATGTGTCCATTTTCCTCATCGCGTGAACTGCGTAGTGTTTCTTCTCTTGTAGTTCGCTGCATTTTTTTATAGTTATGAGGTCGGATTTTGAATGTTGGTTGAACTTATCGGCTAGGGATTGCAATTTTTCCATCGATGTCATGGTGAGACGTTAGATGTTTCCCGTGTCGCGATCTGGGTACGAATGATTATACCACAAGTCTTGTTACGTATATATGTGGTATATCCCCCTCCACTAGTTACTGGACATCAACGCACCGACCTTGTACGCACGAGATAATGCACAATTAGTGTTCTTATGATGAGGATTTTTCACTCCGATGCATAGACCGTTTAAATGCGTTGCAAAGTCTTTGTCTAGTGTAACATTTGTTACGTTACACTTACAGTATTTTTCGATCCATTTGGTTTTTTCACTTCCGGTAGTGTAAATTTCGTCGTACTGTCGACAGTAGTGACGCATTATATTGTGGAGCTCCTTGTACTGTGTAAAACCTTCATCCCATTCGATGTGGTTGAGATGTGTTGTTATCCAAATGTTGGTTCTTGCACTCTTACGGTTCAAAAGTCTAAAAGGGTAAGGCGGTTTAAATAGAAAATAATTTACAACATTAGTTGATATATCGAAAAATGCAAGCTCTTTAATTACAAACTGGTTTCGATTGTTCCTAAATGCTTGAAATTCTACAGCACATCTTTTGGGAGGTGGTGTAATTTCATCATAAAATGTAACCGTCCTGTCCATTTTTCTGAGCAACTTGATGACACTGACACAAATATGGAAGTGTAATATGTTTTATCCACTGTCTTATTTAAGAGGACCAATCGTTTCTATTTTTACAATGTTTTAATTTACATTCACAGAGCGGCTTAGGAAAACAAGTGGAACAAGGATACGATAAATCTTCATAATGAAACTTGGAACACGTTTCTTCACAGCAAGTCCAAAAATGTGGAGTCTTGTAGATTTTTAGAGTGACAGGCTTTGGTGTTTCAGCTTTAAACGATTCGCAAAGACATCTGCAAAAACCAAAATTCTCACAACGCCTACACGCCATCCCATCTACTTGACATATGGGCCGAGTAAAACACTTACTTTCACAACAGTATCTGATCATACTTTTTTGAGAGTTTTTCTCCATGATCACTGAGTAAAGACTGACAACGTTTTCGACTTGTACCATATTTATTACAGGAGAGAAGAATAATAATTTTCGTGCCTTGTTTATTTTTCAAGGTCATGCAAAAGGCGTTTTAAAAAAGCGGGCATTTCAGTATTTTACCACTTACAAAGTGTTATTTTCATCGGCCTCATTTTTGCTCTCGTCTTCATGATCGTTCGTAGCAGGTTCTTCTTTCTTGTCTTCAGGGCCGTTAGTCGTAGAGTCTTCCGGTTTGACAATTTCGCTTTTGAGCTGATTGCGCAAAATTTCTGTGTTTCTGTAAAACGACACTTCTTGAGGCAAGCGGTTATATACAGAGCTATCCAACGGCCCGTAGAGCAATGGGACTTTAGGGTTTCTGATCATACAACTATCGAGATAGTCAAAGATAATCGAACTGTATGACGTGAGCTGTTGTAAGTATCTGATTATTACAGGTGTCAGATTGGAGAGGATACAAAATTCCTCATAAGTCAAAAGTATCTTTTTGTTGTGTCTGGACAAATCCCTGAATCTCACATATTGGGTTCCTCTGAGTCGGATATTGTCGATTTCCAAGTCTGATTCGTCAAACCCCATCGCTGTTTTTCTCCCAGTCAAATTGTTGAAAAGATATGCTTCAATAATGGAGATATATTTGGTAAATCTGTCCCACATTTCAACGGTAAGCACTATAGATGTTTTTCCACTTTGGTTAAGAAGAACCGCGGGTTTAAAATTCAACGATTTAAATACTCCAGCCGTGATAGTCTTATCCATGTTTTCATTCAACGGGTACATAGCTCGTAGAAATATACCTGTTGTTAACATTAATTTATCTTCATCTTCAAATCTCTTCCTTTTTGTTGGAGGATTATTTTCATTGAACTTTATAAACTCTAGAAGTTCCTCTTTGACTTCTTTTGAAGATCTTGTATCATCGTTTACGTTGAGTTCCTCGGTAGACTTGTTTTCCAAAACTGTCGTTGTAGAATGAGCTCTAGTGTCTGTATTATCAACATTTTCATTCGAACTTGCGTCTGCTACAATTTTTCTGGGATCACGACTCATCGGATATCCATTTGATGTTGTGGCCGGCTCCAAATTTTTGTCGGTTAAGATTTCCTTTGCACTATCTAACGATGTATTATCCATTGTTTTAGATGCGATGTTACCACTCTGCTGACAGAAGATAAACTAATGTACCGACGATTGACTTCGCTTTTATGAGCTCGGTGTTGATGGTGGGGGGAAAATAATGAAATCTATAACATTCTCCTTACAACTCCTGTCAAGGGGGTATACGTTATGATTGTATCATGAAGTATCAAGCAATATGCTGTTGTCTGTTCAGGAATGTTTTCCTCCAACTCAAATTCTATCCGAATATCAACTGTAGACGTTTTAACAGATTCGTTTTGTTTTGAACAGTCTATTACTACAATAGGTGCAATGTCCTTAAACATTTTGGGGTTCAGAAGCGGCGAATTCGTTCTTCCATAATATGACGATTGGAATCTGGCGTACATATCATACAAAATTCCAAATCTATCCTTTGAAAACATAACATTCAAGTTGTCGTAAGGAAAGAATTGTGAATTTAGGAACAACTTGACGTTTGTAAGTTTACAATGGTCAAAACTACCTGCGTTAGCTGTGATATTCGACTTTTTGTTGGTCTGTAACGCAAAAATCACATATCTAGGTTTTTCTAATTGGCTTGATGTCTTTACAGCCCAGGTCTGACGCTGTGTTGTCGGTAGTATTGGCCATTCATGCATTTCCCAGTTTCTAAACGGGACAACTATATCTCTGTCAGAATTGAGCATCTTTAATAGTCCTACTCTCCGTTCGTCAGCCAATCGTACATGCGGCACTCTCCAAACAACTTTATCTAGAGTTAGCTTCCAATCAAGTGTTGTTGTGGACGTTCCAGAGTCAGCTACTATCACATCCGAATCGCAGGATGATCGCAATAAAACCAATTCTTGCTTAACATTAATTATTATCCTTTTGTAGTCTTCAGCAAATCCTAATAAAAGTTTCAAAGGAACGCAAAAATCGAAATAACCATTTGTATTTGGTGTGAATTTCGTTTCACTTGGCAATACCCATCCACTTGTAATCAATGAGTTTGATTCAATTGGTGACAGTGAAACCAATCCTTTTATTGTACTGCTTACTCCGACTTTCTTTGTGGAGTCAACAACGATCCCTGATAATTCGTATCGAATTTCTTCAAAAAAAAAAGCCATGGGATTGTTAGTGAAAGGCACTTTTGATCCAGCGTCCCCACTTGTCGTTGTTACTCTTCCTTCAATATAAATATAGCTTTCACAAGGCAATGTATAAGCATCTTGATGTTGTATTGGAATTCGTATCTCATCATTGTTTCCCAATTTCGATGAAGCGTAAGGGTTGTGTGAGTGATACTCCTTCTCCCATAACGTTTCGTCGAAAACTGGACCATTTTTTATGTCCAGTATGTCCATATTTGTTAACTATAAATCCCAGTCTTTCCAGAAATTGCACGTTCTCTCTACTTAGTCCCTCCTCGTTCCGAGTGGTACTGAACTTCTCCGAAGTTTCGTTGGTATTATATGCAAAATTAAGACCCATTGTTACCTAACGACACTTGTCTGATATGTAGACGTATAGTTATAACTTCTCCTCTAAAATCTACTTCGTCTCCGTCTTGATCTCGTACGTTCAGCACGATGTCCGATATGTGACTGGTGTTCAATGGGAGATAAATTAGGTTATGTGGTTTTTCAACTATCTTAAATCCTGGCGGTACAGTTGGGTAAAACGAATGCAATATATGCTGATTTGACCCATCCTTATAAGCACCTTGAACTATGTTGCAGGTAATATTGATTACGTTAACTTTAACAATACTTACAGTTTTTGGACTTGTGTGAGAAACGTTTGGTTCAAGTATCGATGAAAAGGGTGGAAATCCTAACAAGGAACCGATCGAAGCCGGTTGAGTAAAGTCGATGAAATATTTGCACTTTATTTCACTTCTTAAGTTGTTGTTATTAGCTCGCAGTTCAATGACATCATTTCCCAGATGGTTCTGAAATTCTTTGTTAATGTCCGTTATTTCATATGAACCGGTTGTAATCTCAACAACCTCAGTTTCTCCATACGAATCTTGACTATTTTTATTACGAAGGTAGTGAAGCTTATTGTTGACTCCTTCTATTATGTTTGGAATTGAATTATATGTAGAAAAATCCAACAGTGCAACTTCCCACTGTCTGTTAGGTGTCAGTTGCAATGGTGGGAAAAGGGTGCTCCGTAAAGTTGACGAACAACCATTAATGGTTACTGTACAAGACGCCATCATGAAGTTGACTAACGCTAGTAGCTAGAAACTCCAAACATAAATGTCCACAAACCGACGAGTCTCTACTTTGCTTTTGATCGTAGTTGTAAAAGATTTTAGATCCTTCACCGAAATATTGCTTTAGCTCTATTGGAGGGGGAAGATTTCCAAAACTGTCAAAATAATAAACAGAATCCATGATTTTTTTGTAACAGACCCAGTGTGTACCAACACCGTTGGCATCATCAAGATTTACAATTGCAGTTTCGTTTTTCCAAATATTATTTGGCAAGTCATTGCGCATAAACACACCCCTAAAAAATGGAATTTTTAGGCAAAATGCGTATCTTTCCAAATCCGTGTTGCTCAATGCTTTATTTGGTACTATTAACTTATGTTTCTCACTCAGTATACACGGTAAGGTTTTAAATACAAGCCTCTTCCGTTTACCTTTTTTTTAGAGCATTTACAGGATCTTTTTCTCTTTCGCTTGCCATGGGAATTAGTATTTCTAGCTCTCTTGCCTCCTCCAGAAACTTTTCTTTTGCGTACATTTCGTTTTCTCCTTCTCGATCCACCTCCCACTGCAGTCTTTGCTTTCATGGCTGCTGTTACCGCTAGAGCGGCTGCTCGTTCACCAAGACTAGCGTCACTAGACTTAACTCTTTGCCAAGCTCTCTCGGCCAAAGCCCGGTCAGCAATCGCTCTTCTTTCGGTATCGGTGTAATTCGAATATGCTATATCGTGTTCCTTGCAGGCCTCGTCCAATTTATTAATACCAGGGTCCCCACGAGCCAATCGCTGACGTAATTTTGTCCCTGGTCCACAATACTGATATCCACCCGGGATATGAAGTTCTATTGGCAAGGCGTCGATAGCTGTGTTCACAAGATTTCCTGTTGGTAAAGTGTGAATGGCTTTTTTGAAAATAGAAACTGCAGAACTAGTGAGTCCTCCTCCTCTTCTCATGGGAGTTGAACAACAAATGAATCCATTGTCGTTTCTCATTTTATTTTATACAATAAGATTAACGTGAGGTTTTTCATGTGAATGCGGAAGAGATAATGCGTCATTTTTCTCATTTGTAACATTATATGTGTAATATATATTGTTCGAGTTTTCTTTGTCACTTTTAGCAACGGAACTAATGGTAAGTGGAACTGTAGATGACAATTTTTCAAGTTTATCGTATAGGTCTTGTTTTAGTTTGTTTATTTCTTGAGAAAGAAGTGCAAAATTTACAGCGTCCGTGTCATTTATGGCAGTAGCTACGTTTTTTATTAATTTGTTTTTAGCATCAAACATGCCATCGTCATTGTCACAATGTAAGGAAATTGTACGGATAGTTTTCAGGTTTACGGCTTCTTCACTATCAATAGCATCTGCTAAATTACAAATACGTTTCCTTTTCAGGTCATAATGACCGTCCTGCGTTAAATAGAATCCTTCACCAGGAGGACCTCTTAAAACTTCACGAGCAACAGAGGACTCGTGCCGACCGAACTTATCCACACTCATTTTAAGACTGAGTGTTTACACTATAAACCCCCTACTTTTCAACTCCTCTGTTAATGCTACCATTTCACTATCTAATCCATTGTGTCCAGCCTGAATTGATTCATACAACAACCGCATTCTATCAACCAGTTTGTTCACATCGTTATAATAAATTATATTAGTCTCGTACATTGATTTCATCGTCATCCCCTTACCTTTAACGGAACGACTTTTACCTCTATATTTAGAAAACAGCTTTGCGATTATGTTTCTGTACTTTTCAGATCTGTTCCTATGTATAGGGGTGGAAGGAGAGTACGCCTTCCTATGAGAATTCGTTAGTATACAAATTTTTTTGAAGTTATTTAAATCATTTCTCGAGTACTTTGTAGGAATAGGTTTGAATATCAACTCGAACAACCCAGCCGTACCTTTAAATGTTTGACCTTTTATAATTATATTATCTTTATCATCGACAGATAAGTTACTATCACCTATCCTGAGTCCATCGTTTTCTAGACGTGCACCGTACACGTGATATTTTGCACTTTTACGACCACTGTGTAACATTTTTAATATATATTTTCTTGACAATGGTCCTTTATTCCCAATTTCCTGACTCAAAATACTGATGTTTGTTGGTGATTCAGTTTGATCTTCAGAATGCTCATGATGTCCCTCTTCTGTTAAGTTCCCTTCTTTTTCCTCTTCCTCTTCCTCTTCCTCCTCCTCCTCCTCCTCCTCCTCCTCTATAATGTCACTTGATTTACTATACGATTCTGTATCATTAGCAGAACTTTCCGTTTCGGTTGTCTTAAGTTCTTTTTTAGGTGATATTTCATCTGTCAATAGAGATGGTTTTTTTAACGTATCATTCAATTTGTTAAGAGGGTCGACAATCGGTTTAAATGTTTCTTCTAAAAACCGGTTTCTTTCCGTAAGCCCTACTTTTAATGCTTGATGTTTCTTTCGTATTGAGTCACTTAGCGCTTTTATTTCACTTAGCAACTCCTTTCGACCCGTCATGATTGTTGTCCTCTTTACTCTACGACTTCGAAAGACATACTAAAGATTAAATATACTTATATACTTTTAATGTACAATTACAAATTGATCGAATCCAATCCTGTAGCGACCTTTATCCATTGGTCTTTCTTTGTCGATAACAATAAACCCGTATTTTTCTTTCCAAGCTTTTCCACAAATTTCACGAAATTTCTCAAAACTCATGTCAGCTCCAACGTGATCATTGTACACATGTTTAAGATTTTTCTCATCCTGCTTGAAAGCAATTAAAAAGTTTACATTGTCTCTGATTAACTGTTTTGGTATCTTGCTGTACGTTTGTCCAATGTAAATGGAATCGATTTGATTATGTCTACCCATTGAAAAATACGATCTTATTCTTTCGTGGTTCTCACTTGAAACATCGTCGAAAATAAAAATTGAGTGCGGTTTAGCTTCATTTGGTTCCATAATCTCACTGCTAGCATCAAACTTGTAAAATGAAACGTCTGGCACATCATCTAAAATCCTTTGTAATAATAGGTATTTTGGTTGATTTAAAGACTTCGAAAAAATATATATATTATCGAAACTTAGTCCATTTTGTTTAGTTATCAAATTAAAAACTACATTAGTCTTTCCACAGTTTGATGGTCCGCTGATAATACATCTAACCGTGTTTGGAAACAAAGTTCCGTGCTTACTTACAGCGTTATTAAAGCTATCTGGAGTCAAATGATCTATGTTATTAATATCAAGTTTTTCATTTTGCCTTATAACCTCCATTTCACAATGGAACTTGTAATTGCTCGATCTAGTGTTACTTTCCTACTGACAACATAATATTAAAGCAAGTCCTTTTTGTTTATCCACGAATCCTCCGATTTATTAAATCCTAACCAACGGACCAAAATTCGATCTCCTTTCTTTTTAAAATCTTTTCCACTAAATAAACATTTCCTGATCTTGATTTCAACATTTCATGACCGTAAATTCCTCCCTGCAAAATTCTTACTTACGTGCTTACGCTGTAAGTAAGCACGGAACTTTGTTTCCAAACACGGTTAGATGTATTATCAGCGGACCATCAAACTGTGGAAAGACTAATGTAGTTTTTAATTTGATAACTAAACAAAATGGACTAAGTTTCGATAATATATATATTTTTTCGAAGTCTTTAAATCAACCAAAATACCTATTATTACAAAGGATTTTAGATGATGTGCCAGACGTTTCATTTTACAAGTTTGATGCTAGCAGTGAGATTATGGAACCAAATGAAGCTAAACCGCACTCAATTTTTATTTTCGACGATGTTTCAAGTGAGAACCACGAAAGAATAAGATCGTATTTTTCAATGGGTAGACATAATCAAATCGATTCCATTTACATTGGACAAACGTACAGCAAGATACCAAAACAGTTAATCAGAGACAATGTAAACTTTTTAATTGCTTTCAAGCAGGATGAGAAAAATCTTAAACATGTGTACAATGATCACGTTGGAGCTGACATGAGTTTTGAGAAATTTCGTGAAATTTGTGGAAAAGCTTGGAAAGAAAAATACGGGTTTATTGTTATCGACAAAGAAAGACCAATGGATAAAGGTCGCTACAGGATTGGATTCGATCAATTTGTAATTGTACATTAAAAGTATATAAGTATATTTAATCTTTAGTATGTCTTTCGAAGTCGTAGAGTAAAGAGGACAACAATCATGACGGGTCGAAAGGAGTTGCTAAGTGAAATAAAAGCGCTAAGTGACTCAATACGAAAGAAACATCAAGCATTAAAAGTAGGGCTTACGGAAAGAAACCGGTTTTTAGAAGAAACATTTAAACCGATTGTCGACCCTCTTAACAAATTGAATGATACGTTAAAAAAACCATCTCTATTGACAGATGAAATATCACCTAAAAAAGAACTTAAGACAACCGAAACGGAAAGTTCTGCTAATGATACAGAATCGTATAGTAAATCAAGTGACATTATAGAGGAGGAGGAGGAGGAGGAGGAGGAGGAAGAGGAAGAGGAAGAGGAAAAAGAAGGGAACTTAACAGAAGAGGGACATCATGAGCATTCTGAAGATCAAACTGAATCACCAACAAACATCAGTATTTTGAGTCAGGAAATTGGGAATAAAGGACCATTGTCAAGAAAATATATATTAAAAATGTTACACAGTGGTCGTAAAAGTGCAAAATATCACGTGTACGGTGCACGTCTAGAAAACGATGGACTCAGGATAGGTGATAGTAACTTATCTGTCGATGATAAAGATAATATAATTATAAAAGGTCAAACATTTAAAGGTACGGCTGGGTTGTTCGAGTTGATATTCAAACCTATTCCTACAAAGTACTCGAGAAATGATTTAAATAACTTCAAAAAAATTTGTATACTAACGAATTCTCATAGGAAGGCGTACTCTCCTTCCACCCCTATACATAGGAACAGATCTGAAAAGTACAGAAACATAATCGCAAAGCTGTTTTCTAAATATAGAGGTAAAAGTCGTTCCGTTAAAGGTAAGGGGATGACGATGAAATCAATGTACGAGACTAATATAATTTATTATAACGATGTGAACAAACTGGTTGATAGAATGCGGTTGTTGTATGAATCAATTCAGGCTGGACACAATGGATTAGATAGTGAAATGGTAGCATTAACAGAGGAGTTGAAAAGTAGGGGGTTTATAGTGTAAACACTCAGTCTTAAAATGAGTGTGGATAAGTTCGGTCGGCACGAGTCCTCTGTTGCTCGTGAAGTTTTAAGAGGTCCTCCTGGTGAAGGATTCTATTTAACGCAGGACGGTCATTATGACCTGAAAAGGAAACGTATTTGTAATTTAGCAGATGCTATTGATAGTGAAGAAGCCGTAAACCTGAAAACTATCCGTACAATTTCCTTACATTGTGACAATGACGATGGCATGTTTGATGCTAAAAACAAATTAATAAAAAACGTAGCTACTGCCATAAATGACACGGACGCTGTAAATTTTGCACTTCTTTCTCAAGAAATAAACAAACTAAAACAAGACCTATACGATAAACTTGAAAAATTGTCATCTACAGTTCCACTTACCATTAGTTCCGTTGCTAAAAGTGACAAAGAAAACTCGAACAATATATATTACACATATAATGTTACAAATGAGAAAAATGACGCATTATCTCTTCCGCATTCACATGAAAAACCTCACGTTAATCTTATTGTATAAAATAAAATGAGAAACGACAATGGATTCATTTGTTGTTCAACTCCCATGAGAAGAGGAGGAGGACTCACTAGTTCTGCAGTTTCTATTTTCAAAAAAGCCATTCACACTTTACCAACAGGAAATCTTGTGAACACAGCTATCGACGCCTTGCCAATAGAACTTCATATCCCGGGTGGATATCAGTATTGTGGACCAGGGACAAAATTACGTCAGCGATTGGCTCGTGGGGACCCTGGTATTAATAAATTGGACGAGGCCTGCAAGGAACACGATATAGCATATTCGAATTACACCGATACCGAAAGAAGAGCGATTGCTGACCGGGCTTTGGCCGAGAGAGCTTGGCAAAGAGTTAAGTCTAGTGACGCTAGTCTTGGTGAACGAGCAGCCGCTCTAGCGGTAACAGCAGCCATGAAAGCAAAGACTGCAGTGGGAGGTGGATCGAGAAGGAGAAAACGAAATGTACGCAAAAGAAAAGTTTCTGGAGGAGGCAAGAGAGCTAGAAATACTAATTCCCATGGCAAGCGAAAGAGAAAAAGATCCTGTAAATGCTCTAAAAAAAAAGGTAAACGGAAGAGGCTTGTATTTAAAACCTTACCGTGTATACTGAGTGAGAAACATAAGTTAATAGTACCAAATAAAGCATTGAGCAACACGGATTTGGAAAGATACGCATTTTGCCTAAAAATTCCATTTTTTAGGGGTGTGTTTATGCGCAATGACTTGCCAAATAATATTTGGAAAAACGAAACTGCAATTGTAAATCTTGATGATGCCAACGATGTTGGTACACACTGGGTCTGTTACAAAAAAATCATGGATTCTGTTTATTATTTTGACAGTTTTGGAAATCTTCCCCCTCCAATAGAGCTAAAGCAATATTTCGGTGAAGGATCTAAAATCTTTTACAACTACGATCAAAAGCAAAGTAGAGACTCGTCGGTTTGTGGACATTTATGTTTGGAGTTTCTAGCTACTAGCGTTAGTCAACTTCATGATGGCGTCTTGTACAGTAACCATTAATGGTTGTTCGTCAACTTTACGGAGCACCCTTTTCCCACCATTGCAACTGACACCTAACAGACAGTGGGAAGTTGCACTGTTGGATTTTTCTACATATAATTCAATTCCAAACATAATAGAAGGAGTCAACAATAAGCTTCACTACCTTCGTAATAAAAATAGTCAAGATTCGTATGGAGAAACTGAGGTTGTTGAGATTACAACCGGTTCATATGAAATAACGGACATTAACAAAGAATTTCAGAACCATCTGGGAAATGATGTCATTGAACTGCGAGCTAATAACAACAACTTAAGAAGTGAAATAAAGTGCAAATATTTCATCGACTTTACTCAACCGGCTTCGATCGGTTCCTTGTTAGGATTTCCACCCTTTTCATCGATACTTGAACCAAACGTTTCTCACACAAGTCCAAAAACTGTAAGTATTGTTAAAGTTAACGTAATCAATATTACCTGCAACATAGTTCAAGGTGCTTATAAGGATGGGTCAAATCAGCATATATTGCATTCGTTTTACCCAACTGTACCGCCAGGATTTAAGATAGTTGAAAAACCACATAACCTAATTTATCTCCCATTGAACACCAGTCACATATCGGACATCGTGCTGAACGTACGAGATCAAGACGGAGACGAAGTAGATTTTAGAGGAGAAGTTATAACTATACGTCTACATATCAGACAAGTGTCGTTAGGTAACAATGGGTCTTAATTTTGCATATAATACCAACGAAACTTCGGAGAAGTTCAGTACCACTCGGAACGAGGAGGGACTAAGTAGAGAGAACATGCAATTTCTGGAAAGACTGGGATTTATAGTTAACAAATATGGACATACTGGACATAAAAAATGGTCCAGTTTTCGACGAAACGTTATGGGAGAAGGAGTATCACTCACACAACCCTTACGCTTCATCGAAATTGGGAAACAATGATGAGATACGAATTCCAATACAACATCAAGATGCTTATACATTGCCTTGTGAAAGCTATATTTATATTGAAGGAAGAGTAACAACGACAAATGGGGACGCTGGATCAAAAGTGCCTTTCACTAACAATCCCATGGCTTTTTTTTTTGAAGAAATTCGATACGAATTATCAGGGATCGTTGTTGACTCCACAAAGAAAGTCGGAGTAAGCAGTACAATAAAAGGATTGGTTTCACTGTCACCAATTGAATCAAACTCATTGATTACAAGTGGATGGGTATTGCCAAGTGAAACGAAATTCACACCAAATACAAATGGTTATTTCGATTTTTGCGTTCCTTTGAAACTTTTATTAGGATTTGCTGAAGACTACAAAAGGATAATAATTAATGTTAAGCAAGAATTGGTTTTATTGCGATCATCCTGCGATTCGGATGTGATAGTAGCTGACTCTGGAACGTCCACAACAACACTTGATTGGAAGCTAACTCTAGATAAAGTTGTTTGGAGAGTGCCGCATGTACGATTGGCTGACGAACGGAGAGTAGGACTATTAAAGATGCTCAATTCTGACAGAGATATAGTTGTCCCGTTTAGAAACTGGGAAATGCATGAATGGCCAATACTACCGACAACACAGCGTCAGACCTGGGCTGTAAAGACATCAAGCCAATTAGAAAAACCTAGATATGTGATTTTTGCGTTACAGACCAACAAAAAGTCGAATATCACAGCTAACGCAGGTAGTTTTGACCATTGTAAACTTACAAACGTCAAGTTGTTCCTAAATTCACAATTCTTTCCTTACGACAACTTGAATGTTATGTTTTCAAAGGATAGATTTGGAATTTTGTATGATATGTACGCCAGATTCCAATCGTCATATTATGGAAGAACGAATTCGCCGCTTCTGAACCCCAAAATGTTTAAGGACATTGCACCTATTGTAGTAATAGACTGTTCAAAACAAAACGAATCTGTTAAAACGTCTACAGTTGATATTCGGATAGAATTTGAGTTGGAGGAAAACATTCCTGAACAGACAACAGCATATTGCTTGATACTTCATGATACAATCATAACGTATACCCCCTTGACAGGAGTTGTAAGGAGAATGTTATAGATTTCATTATTTTCCCCCCACCATCAACACCGAGCTCATAAAAGCGAAGTCAATCGTCGGTACATTAGTTTATCTTCTGTCAGCAGAGTGGTAACATCGCATCTAAAACAATGGATAATACATCGTTAGATAGTGCAAAGGAAATCTTAACCGACAAAAATTTGGAGCCGGCCACAACATCAAATGGATATCCGATGAGTCGTGATCCCAGAAAAATTGTAGCAGACGCAAGTTCGAATGAAAATGTTGATAATACAGACACTAGAGCTCATTCTACAACGACAGTTTTGGAAAACAAGTCTACCGAGGAACTCAACGTAAACGATGATACAAGATCTTCAAAAGAAGTCAAAGAGGAACTTCTAGAGTTTATAAAGTTCAATGAAAATAATCCTCCAACAAAAAGGAAGAGATTTGAAGATGAAGATAAATTAATGTTAACAACAGGTATATTTCTACGAGCTATGTACCCGTTGAATGAAAACATGGATAAGACTATCACGGCTGGAGTATTTAAATCGTTGAATTTTAAACCCGCGGTTCTTCTTAACCAAAGTGGAAAAACATCTATAGTGCTTACCGTTGAAATGTGGGACAGATTTACCAAATATATCTCCATTATTGAAGCATATCTTTTCAACAATTTGACTGGGAGAAAAACAGCGATGGGGTTTGACGAATCAGACTTGGAAATCGACAATATCCGACTCAGAGGAACCCAATATGTGAGATTCAGGGATTTGTCCAGACACAACAAAAAGATACTTTTGACTTATGAGGAATTTTGTATCCTCTCCAATCTGACACCTGTAATAATCAGATACTTACAACAGCTCACGTCATACAGTTCGATTATCTTTGACTATCTCGATAGTTGTATGATCAGAAACCCTAAAGTCCCATTGCTCTACGGGCCGTTGGATAGCTCTGTATATAACCGCTTGCCTCAAGAAGTGTCGTTTTACAGAAACACAGAAATTTTGCGCAATCAGCTCAAAAGCGAAATTGTCAAACCGGAAGACTCTACGACTAACGGCCCTGAAGACAAGAAAGAAGAACCTGCTACGAACGATCATGAAGACGAGAGCAAAAATGAGGCCGATGAAAATAACACTTTGTAAGTGGTAAAATACTGAAATGCCCGCTTTTTTAAAACGCCTTTTGCATGACCTTGAAAAATAAACAAGGCACGAAAATTATTATTCTTCTCTCCTGTAATAAATATGGTACAAGTCGAAAACGTTGTCAGTCTTTACTCAGTGATCATGGAGAAAAACTCTCAAAAAAGTATGATCAGATACTGTTGTGAAAGTAAGTGTTTTACTCGGCCCATATGTCAAGTAGATGGGATGGCGTGTAGGCGTTGTGAGAATTTTGGTTTTTGCAGATGTCTTTGCGAATCGTTTAAAGCTGAAACACCAAAGCCTGTCACTCTAAAAATCTACAAGACTCCACATTTTTGGACTTGCTGTGAAGAAACGTGTTCCAAGTTTCATTATGAAGATTTATCGTATCCTTGTTCCACTTGTTTTCCTAAGCCGCTCTGTGAATGTAAATTAAAACATTGTAAAAATAGAAACGATTGGTCCTCTTAAATAAGACAGTGGATAAAACATATTACACTTCCATATTTGTGTCAGTGTCATCAAGTTGCTCAGAAAAATGGACAGGACGGTTACATTTTATGATGAAATTACACCACCTCCCAAAAGATGTGCTGTAGAATTTCAAGCATTTAGGAACAATCGAAACCAGTTTGTAATTAAAGAGCTTGCATTTTTCGATATATCAACTAATGTTGTAAATTATTTTCTATTTAAACCGCCTTACCCTTTTAGACTTTTGAACCGTAAGAGTGCAAGAACCAACATTTGGATAACAACACATCTCAACCACATCGAATGGGATGAAGGTACACAGTACAAGGAGCTCCACAATATAATGCGTCACTACTGTCGACAGTACGACGAAATTTACACTACCGGAAGTGAAAAAACCAAATGGATCGAAAAATACTGTAAGTGTAACGTAACAAATGTTACACTAGACAAAGACTTTGCAACGCATTTAAACGGTCTATGCATCGGAGTGAAAAATCCTCATCATAAGAACACTAATTGTGCATTATCTCGTGCGTACAAGGTCGGTGCGTTGATGTCCAGTAACTAGTGGAGGGGGATATACCACATATATACGTAACAAGACTTGTGGTATAATCATTCGTACCCAGATCGCGACACGGGAAACATCTAACGTCTCACCATGACATCGATGGAAAAATTGCAATCCCTAGCCGATAAGTTCAACCAACATTCAAAATCCGACCTCATAACTATAAAAAAATGCAGCGAACTACAAGAGAAGAAACACTACGCAGTTCACGCGATGAGGAAAATGGACACATCAGTTGGCGAAGCGGTCCTCGCTGTTCTTGGCGATTCACCGTACAAAGAAGGCGATTCACCAAAGTTCCAAGTCTACCTTCCGAAACGATTTGTCAGTGTGCTTATGAACGAGGACTTAGATGCTATTAAGCCAGGTTCATTCTACTTAGTCTCACACGGCCCTTCAGCGAACAACTCTACCGAGATTACTCTCCATGTAAATAGTTCATCTTAGTTTTACTCATGTGTACTCTTTATGTAAATAAATAATTGTAGTTTAGTTATTTCGTACTCATGTTTATTTCCGTAGGTTTAGTATTTTTATGTATCATTTTGCTTTAGCGATATTAAATTACACAGTTTTTTAAAAACCTCCTACGGTGACCTTGAAACAGTGCCTGGAGAACACGCCCCCCCCCACCCCTTCATGCATAAATACGCGGAGTGTACGTCGCCAGACGCCATTCTTCCCTCGACAGCGGACCTGCCGACATCAGCGATCCCCAAGACCCCGCACCGCCAAGCGCCATGCAGTTCCAACTGGTCATTAGTGACGAGATCGATCTAGGAATTCTACATGAGACACTTCTGCACTTAATAGCGGACCATCCGCCGATACAACTGAAGGTCACCGTGGAGTTCGACAGCAATCTTTGCGGATGGGTAGATTCTTCGTCGTCCTCTTGTTCTCAACACGCCCCCGAATGGTCTCCGGAACCCACAGCTTCACCTACGATTGAAGTATCAACAACCGAAAACGTTCCACCGGAAGAATCAACAGGCACCGACGACGGGACTTCGGATCTAGTGCACCCACCTAATGATGTGCCGCAAAACACCGGACCAGACCAAACAGAATAATTAAACTTACAACTCACTGTGGCTTATTGTCGTGTTTTCCAAATTTGTAAATTACTTAGCTATAACAAATTCTGTATTGTAGTTTTGAAAAATAAATGTTTTTTTTAAAAACAACCCTAGGTGGCCTTGACCCACATTTTACAACAGTTCGGTAAAAACTTAAATTAGTTTCCAAGTCCAAATTCTCCGAACGGTAGTTTTGACACCGACGATACGGTAACCGCCCGGCACCGCACTGCAGCTCCGACCGTCCCCCGTCGCACCGGCCTCTCGGCGGCGCCGTCGCGACGTCCACCCCGGCATCGTCACTTCAAAACCCACCCCTTTAAACCTACACGTCATCGCCTCAGTGACATCATCACTACGTAACACATCCGTCATCAAATACGTCACAATTACGACATTATTTTATCATTTTGCCTATGTCAGCTGGCCTGGCTAGCTCCATCGACACCTACTCACTTACTAACTAATAGTGATGTAATATCTTTAAAGGTTACTAATCCCCAAGCTCCAGTCCTCAGAGGTTTACCAAAAATTCACAAACCGGATGTTCCAATTAGGCCTCTTGTTAACTTCATACCATCGCCAGCCTATAAAATAGCTAAGAGATTGGATAAAATAATTAGGAGAGAAATAATTTTAGAAAATAGTTGCAGCATAAAAAATAGCCTAGAATTAATTGAAAAAATCAAAGATAATTCAGTCAAAGCAAACCAGATATTAGCTTCTTTTGACATCGTCAATTTATATACGAATGTACCCGTCCAGGAGACTATATCCATATTACACCAGAATCTAATAAAAAATTCCAGTTTGCAGCCAGAAGCAATAGTTGAATTGATAACACTAATTAAAGTAGTATTAAAACAAATCTACTTCCAGTTTCATGGCGAATACTATTATCAGAAAGATGGTTTAGCGATGGGTTCCCCCCTCTCCAGTATTTTGGCTGAAGTGTTTTTAAACGACATTGAAAATAAACATTTATTTTCTGAGGCAAACCGTTTTAAAGATAAGATGTGTTTCTACTACAGATATGTAGATGATACCATCGTGTTGTTCAGAGGTAATAGTAGGCAGCTATGTTTACTAAACAACTACTTATGCAGCATTCATAAAAATCTCAAGTTTACTTTGGAAGAAGAGAGTAATAACCAATTGAATTTTCTCGACAATAACAAAACGAAATGAAAAATTCGAATTTAAAATCTATAGGAAACCAACATGCACTAATCAGACGATAAATTCAGACTCACATCACCCTCAAACACAAAAGTTAGCTGCCTACAATAGTTTCATCCACAGATTGTTAACCGTTCCAATGATTAAAACAGATTTTGACGAGGAATTAAACACGATTAAATATATAGCGGTCTCTAATGGGTTTAGAAGTGAAATGATTGACAAGTTAATTTCAAAGCAAAAAAATAAGAATAGAAGGGAAACATCTGAACAAAAAACCTTTGTATCTGCTGAGTACGGTAGTTTTCTTAGCAATAAATTAAAACATGTTTTGGCCAAAAACAACGTAACAGTTTCTTTTAAAACTACAAATAATCTTAGGTTTATGTTAAAGGAACAGCCACGCCCAGCAAAACCAACTTTTGAAAAATCTGGAGTTTACAAGATCAGTTGCACTGATTGTTCAAAATATTATATTGGCCAGACGTCACGTTCTTTTACGAAACGTTTTAAAGAGCATCTACCAAAGAAAACTACAGCTCCACAAACTTCCAGCTTTGCAGAACAGTTAGTCTCAAACAATCATATCTACATTAATTTTAACAACAATATGAATATATTACATTTTTCTAAGGACCGATCCAAAATAAATACGCTAGAAGAGTTTGAAATATACCAAGCCGTCAAATCAGATCAACAGAATGTCCTGAACGACAAACTATCATTTGAATCGAATTTTATTTATGACGTAGCTATCAAGGTACTGGAGGGGGTGGGTAGGAACAATGCAACCTGAGCCGATAACAGATAAAGAGTGCGATGCATTGTCCTTGACCGCCGCACCGGTCATAGTCCAGGCGGTAGGCCTCTCTGTTAAAAAAAGCACATGGTTGGGTAAATCGTACAGTCTCCGAGATTTTTGTGTTAATGGCTTCGGAATATCATTAAAAAAGAAAATTTCACCATGCGTACAAATATAAACCTGTGCAAAATTTTTTATCGAGGGAAATATTAAAAATTAAACAAAAATATTCACGTTTTTTGCCTGTTTTTTGAGGATATCTCCAAAACTATTCACTTTAGACAAAAATAAATGAAACCAAACGTTTTGTTATAAATTTTTACATTGAAAAAAGTTATTTTCAATTCAGTTCTTCCTACAAAAAGTGCATTTTTTAATCGAAAATGTAAAAAAATTGTACAAAATTTTCTAAAAATTTACGTTTTTCACGATTTTGTTGGGACACGACGACTCAACCAATGACCTTCAAACTTTTCACAGTAAATATTTGTATTATAAAAAATAATTACACCAAGTTTCATAAAAATCAGCCTAAGATCTTCAGCATAATAGTCATCTAATAATCGTACTGCCAAAATATTGAATAATTTTCATATTCATCTAAACCGCAAAGTACGATCCGCAGATACATGAAATTTGGACCAAATATAAAGGAAAAGTAGATCTTTCAAATAAATCTTAAAATATTAAAATTGGTTCACTAGGAGAGCCTAGGCAGGTGTTTAAATATAGTATTATTTTTGGCAGTTTCTAGCAATTTCATTAATTTCCATAATTTTCTATTAAAGTATATTTTTTAACCTCAAAAACATTTATTTCAGGCCTGAGTGGCCTTAACATCGAGTCTGACCTTTATTTGTCAAAGTTCGGCCCCCAAAACCGCAAGGGACGCCTTTTATTAGCAGTCCTCGTACAACGCGATCGAACCGACATTCGCATGCATGAAGCTCGGCCCCCAATTACATAAATCCCTTATCTCTACCTTCCCTTCGTCAAGCTCGGTCCCCGAACTGAAACTTTTGCTGATAGTGAGCAGTGCTCGGTCCCTCATGGGTAATTAGTACACATTCTCATTTATCCCTGGCTTGATTCTCAATCTGCAGAAAGCTGTAATTGTACCCTTATTCTTTTATTCCTCAAGCTCGATTCCTTAAATTTACCCCCCCCCCTTATATTCAAAATTATTTTATATTATAAATATTTATTTAAATGTATTCTTTTCTTTTGAATACATACGGAACTTTTCAAATTTTTTTACAAATGTCATTTTAAAATATTTTGCATTTGTTTAATGCAATTACACTGTGATAAAACAACGTGTAAAAGATATTCAGGCAATTTATGTGAAATTAATGGTTTTAACTGTTTTCCACGTGAAACCAATTGGTTCAAATTTTATAAAATTCTTTCAAGGAATTTAGATTTGGTAGTTCCTCCTTTATCGAAACGTTCTTCTCGAAACGTTTATTCTTAACTACCTTTTTACAATATAGAAACGTGCTACACATCTTTTTGTCTCCTTCTTCTGAAGTCTAAAATGTATTGTCCATATACCTTAGATTTTCATAGGAAAGAACAATATACTGGACTCTTAGCGTTTTAATTATTTTCTGTAAAAAAAAATTAGTTATTTTGTTTGTTCATGCACATAGAGGAAGTTTTTTTATAAGGAAGTATTTTTTAGTTAAAGCTAGTTTCTATAGCCTTAATGGTTTTACTTAAGCCAACACGAACAGACTCCCACTGGATTTTAAGGATTAGACGTTCAGAATTCTGAAACATGTAATGTAATTTAAAGAAAGTATTTGAACAAAACATTTTATTTTACTATGGAAAAAAGATTATTTGATTTATTGTGAAAGGGCTATCAATGATGTAATAGTACATTCTAAGCATGCGCGTCTGTTATTGTGTGTGTCCTGTACGCAAATGCATGATATGTGGGGCGGTGATCATCATATTAAGATGGTGAGGCATGTAAGTAAAAAAAGGTCATGTTTGCTGGTAACAAAAACTTTCTTCCTAATATGTATTCTATACCTTTTATTCTTTTTTTCAGTGAAGATTGAAAAATGTCAAAGTGAACCATTTTTTAGACGAGTGTAAATGGTTTGATTAAGATGAGGACTATTTCTATTCCCCTGAATACTTGCTACAGACTATGTAGGGAGATATTTTAGTCACTGAAGACTTTTGTTTTCAAAAGTGTGTATTTTACTAAATAAATAATTATAATTCTTGTAGTTGTCTACGTAGAGCTCAAAATAGCAGTTTTCATTACAAGGAGCGACTTTATCATACTGTGAAAATAAGCTTTTAGTCGTTAAAATTCTTCTCTTAAAAGATTTTTGACGTTAGAACGCAATTTACAATGTTTACATTTCTGTTGTTTACAAACAACACTTTTCATCTTACAAAGAGCGACTTCCGCATACATATATAAAAAAGTGGACAAGAAGGACCTTCCGGTTATGAGAGAAGGCCACAGGAAACTGAAGTGGACCTTTTCGCTTGGTAATTTATCTTCGTATAAAAAAAGTCCTATGATAGGGGCTGAGTATTATTTAATAAGGGCAACATGTTTAATTTGGGGGACCGAGCTTGGCGAAGGGAAGATAGGCATTAGGGATTTATGTAATTGGGGGCCGAGCTTCATGCATGCGAATGTCAGTTCGATCGCGTTGTACGAGCACTGCTAATAAAAGGCACCCCTTACGTTTTTGGAGGCCGAGCTTTGACAAATGAAGGTCAGACTCGATGTTAAGGCCACTCAGGCCTGAAATAAATGTTTTTGAGGTTAAAAAATATACTTTAATAGAAAATTATGGAAATTAATGAAATTGCTAGAAACTGCCAAAAATATTACTATATTTAAACACCTGCCTAGGCTCTCATAGTGAACCAATTTTAATATTTTAAGATTTATTTGAAAGATCTACTTTTCCTTTATATTTGGTCCAAATTTCATGTATCTGCGGATCGTACTTTGCGGTTTAGATGAATATGAAAATTATTCAATATTTTGGCAGTACGATTATTAGATGACTATTATGCTGAAGATATTAGGCTGATTTTTATGAAACCTGGTGTAATTATTTTTTATAATACAAATATTTACTGTGAAAAGTTTGAAGGTCATTGGTTGAGTCGTCGTGTCCCAACAAAATCGTGAAAATCGTAAATTTTTAGAAAATTTTGTACAATTTTTTTATATTTTCGATTAAAAAATGCACTTTTTGTAGGAAGAACTAAATTGAAAATAACTTTTTTCAATGTAAAATTTTATAACAAAACGTTTTGGTGTCATTTATTTTTGTCTAAAGTGAATAGTTTTGGAGATATCCTAAAAAAACAGGCAAAAAACGTGAATATTTTTGTTTAATTTTTAATATTTCCCTCGATAAAAAATTTTGCACAGGTTTATATTTGTACGCATAGTGAAATTTTCTTTTTTAATGATATTCCGAAGCCATTAACACAAAAATCTCGAAGACTGTATGATTTACCCAAGTCAAAACATATACCGCCTGGTCTATCAGTCTAGACTCAACTACTACCGCGCCGGGTTTCGTCGTCTCTGTGTAGAAAAATCTGTTTGATGTTTTATGTTTTTTAAGTGTTCGTGTAGTGTCCGTCATGTCTCCGATTGTTCATTTTTTATTATTAACTGACGACAATCTTCAACTGAAGATGACAGATAGGTGTTAACATCCTTGTTTACCTGAAGATGATTTGTTGATCAAGTCGAAACTAGTTGCACAATAGTACAACATTGGATGCCATAAACAGGTATTTAAACCATTATACTAAGGAATAAAAAATCCAATTACTAAAACCTCTAAGTTTTTAATCCTGTTATTTTTATTTTAATGATACTCAACAATTATTTTTACTTCCTTGTTTAGTTAATTTTTGGAAAGTCGGCCTACTTGTGTACAAACGAAACGAGAAGAATGAACTTGTAATATCTTAGACAGCTTACAATTAATTTTGTTCGCCTAATTCTTTGTCAAGTTTCTTCGGAGATAAAGACATATCATTGATATAATTTATTTAAATAAAGATTAAAATCGATTCGCCCAATTATGAGTTGTTTTAGGATTAACGGATTGATTAATTAATATATTTTAAGATGAAATATCTTTTAACTTATCAGTTACCAGATACCTATCAAAGATGCTACCATCTTGTTCTTGCTAATTGAGGCAATCAGCTGATTGTTTTATTTATGTTAGGTTAGACTGATAACAATGAACAACTATCGACGTATCGAATGCATGTAATAATAGATTGGTGGAATGAGCGAGTTTCACAAATTGATTAAACCGACAACAATGCAACAATGAATGTTTCGATAATAACGATGAATGTTTATATTATTTGTGACCGAATGAATATTGTTCGATTATTTAACTCGAATTAAAAGTATCATCAACAATGATCTTTGTGGTCCTAGGACAATTAATTATAATCATCAAATCATATGTTACTATCTAAGGACAAAAAAGAGCAACTTTTGAATCCCAATGCATGTGTCAAAAGCAGCTGTTTTTGAAGCAGTATGACGAAAACACTTTATCTACGACCATTGCAATAATCACCAATAACGATATTACAACTAATGTCATAATGAGGTCCATTATTAAACCAAATACAAACCAGTTGCATAAAGTTAACATTATGCAACTGGTGTCACTTTATGATAAAGGTTCTAGACCAATGGGAGCGCGGCATTTGACGAAAGTAGTGTCATAATGACAACTACGCAATTACGCAATTCGTAATGACAATCAGCTGATTGTTGCATTACGATTCATGTTTGAGTTGACTTATCCCATCAGCTGATTGTTCCACAACGATTCATGGTTAAGTCTGCTTATGTGCCTAACCTCAAATTTGAGTTGACCTATTCCATCATTAGTAAAAGTCATGAGTTTTGTTTAACTTCGGGGAAAATTTTGTCGTATATTGTTGGTCGTAGATAAAGTATCAAGAACAACAATTGCTTACAAACAACAATAGTAGTTTATCTACGACCATTGCAATAAGCACCAATCATGGTATTACAATAAACATTATAATGATATACATTAAAACACCAAAAACCAAGCAGTACTCTAATGACGACTTTAGAGTACTGGAGTCACTTTAGAGTACTGGTTCTAGACCAATAAGAGCTCGGCATTTGACGGAAGTAGTGTCATAATAACAATTACGCAATTCGCTCATCAGCTGATTGTTGCATTACGATTCATGTTTGAGTTTACTTATCCCATCAGCTGATTGTTCCACAACGATTCATGGTTCAGTCTGCTTATTTGCCTAACCTCAAATTTTAGTTGATCTATTCCATCATTAGTAAAAGTCATGAGTTTTGTTTAACTTCGGGGGAAATTTTGTCGTATATTGTTGGTCGTAGATAAAATAGTGTATGCAACGATTGTATTATGCCTTTAAGCCACTCGTGAGATATTTAGAACACTCGCTTCGCTCGTGTTCTAACTTACATCTTACTCGTGGCTTAAAGACATTCATAATACAATCGTTGCATAAGCTACTATTGTTGTTTGTAAGCAATTGTTGTTCTTGTTAAATTTTTTGATTTGATTAGTATCGACAGTGAAACTGCAGATGGTATCTGTGCATAAATTGCTTGGGGTCTTTGGTGTCGAGTGGTTAGATCAGTGCATATTCCCCGATAAATTTTACTTTCTTTAAATATCAAACACTAGCTGATCAACACGGTTTTACCCGTGGTAAAACAGAAAAAAATTCCTTGGATTTATGATTTAATGTTAAGGTTGCCATGACAACTACATATGCTTCCCTATACTTTAACATTGAAACTTTGATGTATCATAGGGCGTAGCCCTGAGGGAATTTTTAAAAATCCGTTCTTAGCGGATGCCTATGCCCTGAGAGGAACGTCCACGCAAATTTTCAAGGTTCTAGGTCAAGTAGTTTGGGCTGTGCGATGATGGGTGAGTTGTATTTGACAAATATACAGCAGATAAAACAGCGAAGAGTATAATTTTTTGAATACACAATGAATAAGCAATTTTATGTAAGCAGGTCTCATCACTAGAAAAAAATCTAATGGAATAGGTAAAAGAATTTGAAAGTAAAAATTAAAATAAAAAATAACATTCATGGGTTTCCATGTTATTGACGAAATAAAAACGAAATAAGACATGAGTACCTACTTCTTACACAGGGTATTCAAAAATTGTGGGGCAATAAATTACGAAGTGATTCCTTGGGTCAAAATAAGCATAAAACAATTACATAGACATGTGTTCTATCTCGTTTAGTTTAGCGTCTGTCTATGTCTGTATATGTTTTTTTTATAATTCATAGCTCCTTAACGGTTTGAGGTAGAACGATGAGATTTTGCACAAATGTTAATCTTATTAAGACCTATTTCCGATTAAAATTATATGAAAATATCATCAAACGTTTCTAAATGGCGGCCATTTAAAATATTTGATATTAAATCCTGTGAAAACCGTTCACTTAAAAAAACATTTGCAAAACACATAAAAGCTATTCTATTTTATGTACTTTTCAATGATACCTTATTTGTTAAGTTTGGGTAAAGTATTACAGAGAAATTAGTTTTTTCGTAATGAATGAACACTTTTCTCCAGTTAAAAGCAATGGTAATACTCCTGTTACATTGTTTAAATGGACAAAAGTGTTCATGCATTAGAAAAAGAACTGATTTTTCTGTAATTCTTTATCCGATCTTAACAAAAAAGGCATCATTAAAAACTACTAAAAATGGAGTAACTTTTATGTATTTTGAATTTTTTTTAAAGTTTATGGTTTTCGTGGAATTTGGCATCAAATATATGACGTGTACACAACCAAAACGAGTTGGAATTAATTTGAGTTTGGGAAAATACCTAAAGTACGTTTGCCACTAGTGCAAGTTTTTTCGCGAAATACTGTCCTAAGTGATTCATATTGTGCTTAAAGCGATTGATAGAAAATAAATACGTAGATGTTTACATAAAAGCACTTAATAAATACCCCCGTTGCAGCAGACCTGCGTACTCAGCGAATTTCAAATGCAAAACAACATATTTCAATCCAAAATATCGAGATTTTACATGTTTTTGAAAGCTCCATAAGAATAACATGGGGAATGAGTAAGGAGGTTTGCTGCTACGGGTATATAAAACTGGGTGGTTTTAATTCAATATTTAGTAGATCTGAACTAGAAGAAGCCATTTACTTAGTTTAATCAAGATATGTTGAGAAATAAGCGAGATATAGATTTTTCTTATCTACTATATATTTGTCAAATACCACTCAGTGGAAACATCGTACAGCCCAAACTACTTGACCTAGAACCTTGAAACTTTGCATGGATGTTCCTCTTAGGGCGTAGTCATCCGCTAAGATTGGATTTTACAAAATTCGTAGTATAAAGGGGGTTTTGGCGAGGCCGAAGTTTTCAAATTTTCCCATTTAACAGTATGTTGGACGATTTTTGTTTACATTTTTAATGTTCATAAAACAATCAGCTGGTAGTTAGCTTCGGAAATGTATACGGTGATACAGATGGTAATAAATTGATTTCTTTGATCATGGCTTAATTGATTTTTGTTGATTTGTTTCAAGGACATAATTATGTACTATATAAAAGTTCCATTTAGTTTAGATAAAATCCACCATTAATTAGTTAAGTGGCACCATCAATATTTCAGTAGCGGGAGTTACGCAGTTTTAAACGTGAAGAGCATACTGCCTTTTGTGGCTGAGTCTTGAGACTAAATCCCGGTAAGATGAAAAGAGAAAAGAACAGTGGTTTTTCAGTCACAAATAGAATGTGCTGAAATGATATGATTCTTTGATCTACTTATGTAAAAATTTATAAATTATACAAATCCCTGATTGTAAGTTATATTTATACTATCTTTTCTACTGTATTTTTGTCAAATACCACTGACCTACCCTATGTACAGCCAAAACTACTTAACCTAGAACCTTGAAAATTTGTATGGACGTTCCTTACAGAGTGTTGACATTCACCAAGAACGGATTTTTGTAATTCGAGGTTTTTAGAGGTTTTTCGTGGAGCTGAAGCTTTGAAAATGCCCCATATTAATGTAATGGATGATCTTTTGTTTAAATTTCCAATTTTATTCAATCAAGCATATTAGCTTCACAAACGGATACGTTGTTACAGCTGATTTATAATTTGATTCCTTTTATCGTAGTTTTATGGTTGTTTTGATGAATTTGTTAGGTTGTTCGTACTATATAAAAGTTACATTTGGTTTAGTTTCGTACCTTATACGTTCAATCATAAGCTCATTATGTGGTACCATCTTTTTAGGCAGCGGGAGCTATAGTTATTTCCTTATGCCGGCCTTTATGTTTTTAATTAAACTCATGCCAGTTACAATAATTTGGCAAAGTCCTTTTTCATCTAATTCGACGGTGTTCCGGCTTTTCACGGAAAAATAAATGCTGCAATCAGTGGTTGATCTTAAATAACCCCTACCCGTCCATATTTTAAGTTAAAAACTAAGTGAATCGAGTTTGAAATACTGCCCACAGATAGCACCATAACTGTTTCGAACATTCAGCCCTTTACTGTACTTAATTGATGCCCTACTAGGCAATCCATGGACGTAATGGTAAATCTACAAAGAAGTACCTTAAAATCGACACATTTGGTGTTAAAATCAGTCCGGCCGTTTTCGAGTTATAACGGTGAAAAGAAAACCTTCACTATCTACTGTGGTATCCTACATCCTACTGTGGTATCTACATTTTATCCTACATTCCGCCATAAAAGAAACGTATCTCTACATGACATATTCCTTGATATAAATATTTTCTATTCAGTCCTCTAGATTCTTCATATCAAGGTTAGACTTTAATTTTTATCGTGAGCGAAGCCACGGGTCCTGCTAGTCTACTATATATTTGTCAAATACCACTCAGTGGAAACATCGTACAGCCCAAACTACTTGACCTAGGACCTTGAAAATTTGCATGGATGTTCCTCTTAGGGCGTAGGCATCCGCTAAGAACGGATTTTACAAAATTCGTAGTATAAAGGGGTCTTTGGCGAGGCCGAAGTTAATTTTTCTCATTTAAAAGTATGTTGGACGATTTTTGTTTACATTTTCAATGTTCAGTCAATCAAGCAGCTGGTAGTTAGCTTCGGAAATGTGTACGTTGATACAGATGATAATAAATTGATTTCTTTGATCATGGCTTCATTGATTTTTGTTGATTTGTTTCAAGGACATAATTATGTACTGTATAAAAGTTACATTTAGTTTAGATAAAATCCACCATTAATTAGTTAAGTGGCACCATCTATATTTCGGTAGCGGGAGTTATAGTTTTTCCTGGAGGCGTTCCTAATAATTTTTTTATTACATCTATGCCTGTCCGATGATTTGGTGTTTCGTATAATTCTACGGACGCAGTTTTAAACGTGAAGAGCATACTACCTTTAGTGGCTGAGTCTTGAGACTGAATCCCGGTAAGATGGAAAGAGAAAAGAACAGTGGTTTTTCAGTCACAAACAGAATGTGCTGAAATTATATGATTCTTTGATCTATTTATGTAAAAATTTATAAGTTTATTCAAATTCCTAATTGTAAGTTATATTTATACTATCTTTTCTACTATATTTTTGTCAAATACCACTGACCTGTCATTGTACAGCCAAAACTACTTAACCTAGAACCTTGAAAATTTGCATGGACGTTCCTTACAGTGTTGGCATTCACCAACAACGGATTTCTTTAATTCGAGGTTTTTAGAGGTTTTTGGTGGAGCTGAAGCTTTGAAAATGCCCCATGTTAATGTAATGGATGATCTTTTGTTTAAATTTCAAATTTTATTAAATCATGCATATTAGCTTCACAAACGGATACGTTGTTACAGCTGATTTATAATTTGATTCATTTTATCATGGTGTTATGGTTGTTTTGATGATTTTTTTAGTTTACTCGAACTATATAAAAGTTACATTTGGTTTAGTTTCGTACCTTATACGTTCATTCATAAGCTCATTGTGTGGTACCATCTTTTTAGGCAGCGGGAGCTATAGTTATTTCCTTAGGCCGGCCTTTATGTTTTTCATTACAATCATGCCAGTAACAATAATTTGGCAAATTCCTTTGACATCTAATTCAACGGTGTCCCGGCTTTTCAAATAAAAAAAAATGAATGCTGCAATCAGTGGTTGATCTTAAATTATTACTACTCGCCCATATTTTAAGTTAAATACTAAGTGAATCGAGTTTGAAATACTGCCCACGGATAGCACCATAACTGTGTCGAACATTCAGCCCTTCACTGTACTTAATTGATACCCTACTAGGCACTCCAGGGACGTAATGGTAAATCTACAAAGAAGTACCTTAAAATCGACACATGTGGTGTTAAAATCGGTCCGGCCGTTTTCGAGGTATAACGGTGAAAAGAAAACCTTCACTATGTACTGTGGTATCCTACATCCTACTGTGGTATCTATATTTTATCCTACAATCCGCCATAAAACAAACATATCTCTACATGACATATTCCTTGATATAAATATTTTCTATTCAGTCCTCTAGATACTTCACATCAAGGTTAGACGATAATTTTTATCGTGAGCGAAGCCACGGGTTCTGCTAGTTTCCCATAAGGTTAACATTGGGACAACGTACTGTGTTTCCCACTTCAATATCTCGGTGACCAATGGACATAGAGCAGAGATTCAAAATACCAAATTGTTTGTTTTTTTGAGCTAAATTCAATGGTTCCAATAAAAATTCGATTATTTTTATTTTTATATGTAAACTAGCAGTTACCCGTGGCTTTGCTCACGGTAAAAACTGTAACTCCCGCTGCCTAAATGAAGATAGGACCACATACTGAGTTTATGACTAAACAGATGAGGTACAAAAACGAATGACGACTTTAAGTTAACTATCTAAACTAAATTAAACTTTTATATATTTAACATAGTACATATCACCTAAAAAATCAACAAAACAACTATAAAACCATTATGAAAGTAACCAAATTATAAATCAGCTGTAAAATCGTATCCATATGTGAAGGTGAACCATCTGCTTGTTAAATGAACATTGAAAATTAAACAAAAGATCATCCATTCCACTTGCGTAGGAAAATTTATAAACTTCAACCCCGCCAAAACCCTTAAAACTTTTAATTAAAAACCCGTTCTTAGGGGATGCTTACGCCCTTAAGATCGTCCATGCAAAGGTCCAAGGTTCTAAGTCTTGAAGTTTGGGCTGAGCAATGATAGGTAAGTGGTATTGGACAAATATAAAGAAGATGGACTTTCATTAACCAGAAAGATGTTTTCAGGAATCCTCAAAGTCCGCAGGTCTGCTGCGACTGGAGTTATTCTATTGCTGCCCCCCGCAGGAGGTATTTCTATTTGGCCTTCCTGTGCTATACATATGAGCAGATTCAGCGCCCCACCGATAAAGGCCTCAAGGGTGCAACTGCCCTGGGAAGGCTTATGTCCAATATCGTTGAATCTGCTCGCATGCATGGTATACTGTATAGTGGCCCTTAAGCAGAAATATAAAATCTCCGTTGCAGCAGACCTTGCGTACTTAGAGAATCCTAAAGCAGTTTTCTGTTTCATGAAAGTTTATGTACGTAAAACGTGGAAATTGCCTTGATTTAATGTCAAAAAAATTCTAAGGTTTTTAGGGTCTATCTTTAACATAGAAATACCCCCATTGCAGCAGACCTCCAGACTACGTGCATGACCTTATTTCATTTCTTCCATAAGAATAAAATGGGGCATGAGTATGCAGGACTATTGCAACAGTCATTCAAAAATTTGGTGGTTTTAAAACAATATCAGGTGAATCTGAACCAAAAAAACCACATACCAAGTTTTATCAAGATATGTTGAGTAATAACCGATATATAGAATTTTTGATGGAGCGAAAGCGAACATCTCTGGATGTGATCGGGGATTTCATTGTGTGTGGGTGTGTGCGCTCCATATAAAATAACGGTAGAATTTCGTGCCTTGAAACGTTCACCATCTTATTATTTTCCTTTCGGATAGGTAATAAAGTATAAATTAGATTTTTTAAAGCTTTACATTTAAAATATTACTTTCAGTAGTGACTTGACTTTTAAACCCTCAATTGACTCAAGTAATTGTTTTGAAAAGCGGCTGCATTTGTTTACATTCAGTTTTACTAAGTAAATAAAAATGCTTAATATCTCTCGTTCAATTTTTTGGAAGCTGGAAGACGAATTTAAGGAAAAGATTTTTGGGAATGATAGCTAAAAAAAATTTGTTGTATTTCACCCAAGTGAACTGTTTAAGGTTTTCAAGAATTATTAATGTAAAAAAAATGGTTGCACTGTAAGTAGGCGAGTGAACTATATATTGGTTTTCAAAATTGGCTAAAGCATTTTAATGCGCATTAATAACTTCAAGATCAAGAATATGTGTTATTTGTGCAGTGTGTAGCAGAGAAGGTTCCCAGTTAATTACCTATGTCAAGACCAATACATTTTTTTGGAAGGCTAAACAGGTAAGAAAAACTTGGCGAAAATCTTTCTGAATCATGCAAGTTAAAAATGGTATTACCAATATGATAAACAGACTCAATAAGTAGGCCTATGTTGTTAGGCAAATTGTGAAAGTTGAAAGTAAGCCTAAGTTTTGCAACAATTTTAAATTGACCATATGTTAGTTCTCACCATTTATCACATCATATCATTTAGTTTTAATTACATGACAATTGATGAAATATTATTGAGAGAAATTATTCACCCTATTTTTTAGGTTAAAGGCCTTTCTAACCATCAAGGTTTAGGCCTGTTGCATTTTAATCTATTCTTAAGGTTAAATTTGTATCTCTGCTTTTAGGTTATGTTTGGCGCTTGGATCAGTTTTGTTACCTAGGCTACCAAACACAAGTTACCAGTATGACATTGACGCTCAACCTATTCTCGAAAAATTTGGATGAAGACCAATAATTTAAAGTAAGTTCAAGTTAAGGCAGGTGAACTTGTTTAATAAATGCTAACTTATTAATAAAATTAATAAATTCATGACTGATTTTGTGCAGGTCTACACTCAGCAATAGCTCAATCAAATACAATAACTTTATATTCTATGTAGGCCTATACTCAGTATAAGCACAATCCCATATGTGAAGATTATCTTAATAAACACAATCCTCACTTTGTGATCTGATGCTTATCATTATTTCGGCATGTGAACTTATAGGTATTTGCTATCATTCTCAAATAGGCCCTACAGTTACAGTAAAATATGAACAACACCCAAAAATTATCGAAGTTTGACCATCGAAAAATTATTTGGTTTTCGTCTCATGACCTTCAATTCAAACTGGGTCAAAGAGCAGATAGTAAAAATACAATGTAACCTAATCCTCTTAATAAGTAGTTGTGAAAAGTCAAATATGGAAATGGTAAATTTTACCCTTATATTAAAAATGATAGTGTTATTGAATGTACCTATGATGCTTATTGAACTATTTTTTTTTTTTAAGGGTGGCGGCCTCTTTACCTTGCATTTTCCCCCTGCACTAAAGCATTAGGCCTAGGCACTAAGGCATGAGGTGTGAGGAAGTAATCAAGAAAAGCAATGAGAGAGCGGGCACAGTACAAGGGTGAACAGTTATGACAAAATTTACCTTGTGATAATAAGCCTACAGATTGCATTATTAAATGTTGAAGGTATCAATTATGGTCGCATAGTCCTGAAATATTAGAAATATTATTTAAAAGTTGTGTTCAAGACAGAAATGATGTTAGTTACAAAGAAAATTTATTAAATCATTTAATAATATGCCTATATTCAAAAATAAAATCTAAGAGGAATCTTCATGACACATTTACATTTTATAGTTAGGAAATGTTAAATATAAGCAAACGGGTTAAAGGCTTTAGTTTATAAATTATCGATAGGCCTACATAACTTAAATTTCATACTTTATACCATTCTTGAAATGGTGACCTACCCACACCCAGATAAGTATTTTAAGCCAAGTATGAATGTCAGATGAGTGAAGGATGATTGTGGCGCGATCTTGTAGTCTTGTTACTGACTAAGGCCGATATGTCCCTTGGGCAGGACTGTTAATTAATAGCCCAGCAGCCAATGGCAACTAAGGGACTTATATTTTAATGTGGGATCCGACCGATAATTTTGTCTGGTTTAGAAATTACGAACTGGTCTAATTATGAACGTCCTACGAACATAGTATTTAATATTTCGGACGTTAATCCCCATTAGGGAACACCGCGTCCACAAGTCATCGCTCACAACTATCCACAATTCGTTAGAATCTAAGTAGCTGGATTACTGGACATGCTACCATCCCAGTCGTCCATTTGATGATTTAATAGCCCAACAGCCAATGGCAACTAAGGGACCTACATTTTAACTTGGAATCCAAGCCATAATTTTGCCTGGTTTACAAATTACGAACTGGTCTGATTAAGGAGACAGTCCTATGAACTTAGTATTCAATATTGCGGACATTAATCCCCACTAGGGAACACCGCATCCACAAGCCATCGCCTACAACTATCCATAATTCGTTAGAACTCTAAGTACTGAAGCAAGATTACAGGACACACTATGATTTACTAGATATTAGTACATATTGAAATTTGTTTTAATATTTTATTGTTAAAATGTCTTTTATGAAGTTTACAATTCTTTGAATTAAAATAAATACCGTTATTTTTTTCTTTCAGCAAAGAAATAAGCGTTACAATAATTAAAATCTTATTATAAGTGATTATTTGCATTTACCATCCTACCATTTTATGGTAAATTGCAATAAAAATAATATAGGTAATTTAAGATGTGTGTGATTTTTTAAATTATATTTAATTTATTTTGGCATTAGTAAGTATTTTGGTATTTTCTTTGTTTCAGATGTCTGAAACCAATGGATAGTCTGTTTATACTGACCAAGAGATAATGGGCGTACCAGCTACACTCACCTAACTAACTGGTTTCCTCTGTAGTTCTTAGTAGGCGAATCCATACATCTTGACATTCATCAATGTCTGGACCGACCATAAAAATGTTTCGGTGTATGCACAACAATGCATGGTAAGCCCAGCTGATAGTAAATCCATCTCGTAACTAGGGCCTATGGTAGTTACTCACTTGTGAGCAACTGAACACGCTTAATATATAATTCATGAGTAATGACTAAGGAACTTAAGTTGGCTACAATAAGATATTTTGGTCTTAACTAATATTTTAACATAATGCCAAGCTGGCTAGGTATGTTTTATTCCCATTATTTTTTATATCAATTTTAAGATGTGTTAACAGTCATTGTTTACATTGCATCTTGCATGTTGTGATTAACTTTATGATTCTTTTAACACTACAGTACACTCTCGATTATCCGAGCCCCGGTTATACGAGACTCCAGGTTATCTGAGGCAGCTATGAGCTTAAATAAATGTTTTTATTGTCTTACTAATCGTTTTATTGATGCATAAAATAAGTGTCTTTATTTAAAATTTTATTATTTGCAACTCGAAAGGACTTTCATTGTCGAATTTATTCGTAAATACTATATAGTAAAAACATTTTGAAGTGGTCTTATTACAGCCCAACCTCAAAACACACGTAAACTCTGTATTACCCGAGATTTGTGTTATCCGAGGTAGCCTTGGTTCTGAAGACTGCGAGAATCGGTAGTGTACTGTGTACCTACATACTATATTATTTATGCCTAACTCAAGGCATATACTCATTTCTTATTGGTCTTCCCAACCTTGATGTTGTCTATGAACAGTGGCAAGCACTTAACAAGTAGTTAATGACTTGATTGGCAATTACATACACTTATGGAATCTCTAGGATTATTTAACATATAGGGACGTTTTTGGGCCAGGTTGACAATTATTTGCTTAGGGCCACAGATACCCCTGGATAGAAAGGTCCTGATTTTGTTTACCAAAATATTGTTTTAAAATTAAAAATTAAGGAAAAATTATTCATCTATAAAATAAATTATGTCCTTTAAAAATATTCAGTGTTATAATTATTTTAAAATATGAAGTTTTATTTCTTCTTTGTAATATTAATATAAATGAAACAAATAGAGTCTATTTCAGATTTAAAAGATTAATCTAATTATTCATCGTTTCATAAATTTCTTTCATGTCAGAAGCAGTGGTTGTAAAAAAAAAATCCGGAAAATACCCCCGTTGCAGCAGACCTGCATACTCAGCGAATTTCAAATGCAAAACAACATATTTCAATCCAACATAGTGAGATTTGACATGATTTGGTAAGCTCCATAAGAATAACATGGGGAATGAGTATGCAGGTTTGCTGCTACAGGTATATTAAAACTTGGTGGTTTTAACTCAATATTTAGTAGATCTAAACTAGAAGAAGCCACTTACCAAGTTTTATCAAGATATGTTGAGAAATAAGTGAGATATAGAATTTTACTTATTTCCCATAAGGTTAACATTGAGACAACGTACTGTGTTTACCACTTTCAATATCTCGGTAACCAATGGACATAGAGCAGTGATTTGAAATACTAAATTGTTTGTTTTTTTGAGCTTAATTCAATGGTGCCAACAAAAATTTGATCAATTTTATTTTTCTATGTGAAAAACTCAAAAAACCCTTTTTTGGGGGGTTTATTCCCCTTTACCCCCCTTTCCGGTGGCCCGATCGGGCTCGTTCACGAACTCGCCTGAGTGATTACCACTTTACACGTTTGTACCAAATTTCATTAAGATCGGACCATATTTATGGCCGCTATCGTGTTAGCAGACATATTAAAATTAAATTAAACGAATGGTGTTTTTTTCTTCTGGGGACCCCAAAATGAAAAATTAACATGGTCTTGGACTTAGGTCGTACCATGAGTACTACCGTAATAGCTTATTCCTTTAAAGAAATTCGCTAAAACAGTATAGGCCCTACATTTGGAAAGGAATCAAGGATTGGTAGGCTAAAGATTATTGCAAAGACAATTAAAATAAAAATAAAATCATATGAATTGAGGATTAAACAACTTTTCAAATGTTAATACCATGTAATTTATAGTTATAAATTATATCATTTATAGGCTCATTAAATTTGACTTATTTGCACTGATATATTAGCTTACCGCTATTTGTATTTTAATAATACCATGTAGTGAAAAGAATAGTCAGGCAGCATGCTGACATGACGATGAAACCGTTCGGTTATTGGGTACTTAAAGAGTATTAAGAAAACCTTGATCAAACCGGGGATTTTAGACTAGGGCAGCGGGGATTCACTCAACTCTCTCAATATTTAAAAAAAAACCGGGAAATGCCGGAATTTTTTTAGCCACACTTAAACATGATGTCACTGAAAGTTTTGAAAAAATTGTTTTCATGGCAATAGAGCAGTAAGTATGATATATCTTTTTTGTAATAGGGTGCTAGATATTAATGTAAAATTTGCTTTTTTTGTCAGATATAGGTTATGACAGGATACTATGCCCGCTTTTTGGATGTTTTGAAACACTTGCTGTGATATTTTTGGGTAATTCCTGGATTTTGGTACCTTGAAGGTTTTGCAGGGATTATTGCTGTCTTACCGGCCATAAGCAGGGATTTTTCAATGAATTTGAGGGTAAAATGCTAGATTCAGTCTGACAGTAGGCTACTGCAGACTACCACATCACATGTACTGTTTGCAGGATGCGGATGCCCGTTTCCATTTCCAAAAGTAATCTTACGCCCATTTTTGTGATTTTTATTGTGGAAAAATTATAAATCGTATTGAATTAATCTTTACTAAAACTTGAGACGTGCAAAATTATTTTTTGATAAGAATAGTATTGTTTTTTGTAAGTATTGTCAACCTTTAGAGGTGGGTCTCTTAGCAATCACTAGCGGATGCCATCTGCAATCAATTACTGCTTAAATCCATGATTTGATCAAGTCATCTTATGAGTGCTCATCACGCACATGTGCAGACCAGAAATGAGGCTATAAAAATTTGATAAAATTAATATTTTTTTACAAAAAAATGTTTTTTCCGTCTGAATACCACTTCAAAAGTGTAGTGATTATGTATAAAAAATGTTTAGCAACTAGGGTACGTACCCAAGAGCCCTTACTTCAGCAGTGAATGTGTTAAGGAATATCCACATTTTTTATGAGTCATAGCTTATATGATGTTGATAATGGTAAGCAATAGTATATTTCACTACTAGTCACAAAAGTAACCCATTTCGGGGCAAGATAGTGTTTTACTTGCGAGGCGTAAGCCGAGCATTAAAACATTATTGAGCTCTAAAGTGGGACTATTGTGATGAGTTGTGAACAGTACTTTTCATCACAATGCAAATAAGTAACCAAACTTGTAAAAAATCAAAGTCAAAGTCAAAATCATTTTATTCAAGCAAATTATTACATTAATTACAGGCTCCCATGCGCCTAACATGGCGCGTGCGGGAGAGCAAAAATTACAATATTAATTTACATTCACACATTATGACAGCCAGCAGTGAGCAAATGAGTTTGGTCTTATCAGTCCATGTAGATAATCACCGACATTTCAAACATTTAAAAAAAACATCCAACATTTCATTATTCAATCATTTTTCTACAAGCAAACACAATACGGCTGAACTGTCTGTTTTAGTTTAGAGTCAGCTGGTTGAACTGTCAAAATAGGAAAACCGTTTGTTTGGGTACGGCAAAATTTTGTTTTGGTACGGAAATGGTTTGTTTGGGTACGGGAATGAAATGTTTGGGTACCGAAAAAGCATCTTATCATTATTTGTTTTGACATAAGGAAATCGAGAGTTTTCGTAGATCTCAGCTGTACGAAAACGGGCAATTTTCGTATACAGATTGATGAAAACTAATTTTCACTACACTACGATGAAATCACCTGTTTTACAAACGTCAAACGTGGACCGAAACCCACTGTTTGCCGTGACAGGACCAAAAACGTTGGGAGCCCTAGGGCCAATGTCAGCTAATCGTTTATTTGCTTGAAACAACGTCAGAACATCACATGTACGGCATTCAATAGGTTCAATGATAAAGAAGTTGTATCGTTGCTCATAACCTTAAAGTTTTGTTTTCAAGTGAGTCAAATAATAATCAGTTTTTTAAAATTATTTAGGGTATATTTCATTGTGTAGTGTGGTGAAAAATAGCGTTCGCATCTCGGCTGAAAGGGTTTTGCAGCTCTCGATCGCTTCAAATTCTCGACTTCTTCTCGAATTTGAAACATGATCACGAGCCTGCAAAACCTAATTTTCAGCCCTTGTTGTGAAATATACTATTTTTTATGACATGATTACCAATTTTCAAAAACTATGTAAACCAGTCTTTAAATGAACAACTTTAATGATCAGAGGCTGTCATGACAGGTATCGACAGGTGTTCGGCAATCAAAGAATACAATAAGTTGGTTCTTTTTCTAATCCTGACACAACAAATGGGAGGCTACACTTTTTACGAAGGCAATGAAAAGTGTCCTTCCGTATTTATTGTCAATGATAAAAGCTGGTAGTCCTCGGAAATTAAAAGTGTACTCCGCGGTTAACCTTTATAACTAACTATTCCAAGCCATGTCCAAATGTTTAGTTGCAAACCAAATTATTTGGGTTTGATTAGCTGTTGATGGATAAGGCCACTTCTCTGGAAATTAAACTATTATGTAAACAAGTGATGATACTTCTTTAAATTCTGAGATGTATTGTCAAATTTTCATAAAAATACCCCTAAACATTAGAATTGACTCAGCTGTTATCAAATTATGAACCAAAAAATAAAGTGTATTACAGATTTAAAAAATGCTTTAATTAATTATCTGCCACTTATGATTATTTTTGTTTCAGGCTAAGAAGAAATTATTCAACACATTTTTTGAGACGGTGGTTGACATCAGTTTTTAAAGCAGGCTATCTGTAGGTCTGAATATGTTATGTTTATTTTATTCTTTTTTTAAATTTTCCATATAATATTAACTATTTAGAATTCTCTTAGATTTTTTATGAAGTGAATAATTCCGTAAAAATAATAAATCCTATTCAGAAGTCATTTAAGACAAAAAATAATAAATCCTATTCAGAAGTCATTTAAGACATCGTTTAGCTACACTAAATATTTAAATATAATGTATTTCATTAATTGTAGTTGTATTTTATATGTAACATTAATAAATCAGTTATGTGCAGTCTTAGTGATTTATTTCCTTTGAAATAACAGTAAAATGTTTTTTTGTTATCTTGGGTGTGTGCTTGCTTGCTTGCACAATTATCTCAAAAAACAGGTCTGAGAATTTCCTTAAAAGCCTAGAAATAAGTAATTTTTGGCCCAGAAATGTGTTCTGTGCAGAGTACTTGGCCAGTGAAAATCTAATAACTTAATTAAAATAATGTAAAAGTTGAAAAATGTTAACATTGGTCTTATGAGTTGCCATGATAGCAACGAAATACAAGGAACATTATTTTTTCTCCTATGTTTGGGGGGCAAGGCCTCGGCTTTGTCTTTTGGCAATCATGTAAGTAACTCACAGTGTTGTAGAGCAAGTTATACTTTACCAAAATTAAAAAAAGATTTGAACCATCACAGTTATGTTAACTACACACTGCATATGTAGTTCAAAATCGGGTTATTGTGAAACAAACGTATAATTTGTTTCAAGCGAAGCCAACCAAGCCTATTTCAAATACATATTTTTGAGGGCTATTATTTTTTTTTGGAAACTGCTTTAGTCATAAAGGGAGTGCTTAGTAAACAAATTAAATATAAAGTACAGTATATCATGAGATAAAATAATCATATTTTCAATGTAATAAAGAGATTAACGTTATTGTTCTTTCCTCATAGGTTTAAATTCATTAGCAGGGTAAAGGCAGGGTGTGGGGGGGCGAAGCCCCCCATGTCTTTTGGCAATCATATAAGTCGCTCACTGTTTTGTAGGTATACTTTACCAAAATTAAAATACCCCGTTGCAGCAGACCTGCATACTCAGCGAATTTCAAGTGCAAAACAACATATTTCAATCCAACATAGCGAGATTTGACATGTTTTTGTAAGCTCCATAAGAATAACATGGGGAATGAGTATGCAGGTTTGCTGCTACAGGTATGTTTAAACTGGTTGGTTTTAATTCAATATTTAGTAGATCTGAACTAGAAGAAGCCATTTACCAAGTTTTATCAAGATATGTTGAGAAATAAGCGAAATATAGAATTTTCCTTATTTCCCATAAGGTTAACATTGAGACAACGTACTGTGTTTACCACTTTCAATATCTCGGTAACCAATGGACATAGAGCAGTAATTCAAAATACTAAATTGTTTGTTTTTTTGAGCTGAATTCAATGGTGCCCACAAAAATTCGATAAATTTTATTTTTCTATGTGAAAAACTCAAAAAACCTATTTTTGGGGGGGTTTATCCCCCTTTACCCCCCCCTTCCGGTGGTCCGATTGGGCTGGTTCACGAACTCGTCCGAGTGATTACCACTTTACACGTCTGTACCAAATTTCATTAAGATCGGACCATATTTACGGCTGCTATCGTGTTAACAGACATATATATATATATATATATAGATATATATATAAAAATTCGAACGAATGGTGTTTTTTGCTTCTGGGGACCCCAAAATGAAAAGTTAACATGGTCTCGGACTTAGGTCTTACCATGAGTACTACCGTAATAGCTTATTCCTTTAAGGAAATTCGCTAAAAAAACTTTGAATCATCATGGTTTCGTTAACTATATATTGTATGTGTAGTTTAAAATCAGGTTGAATCGAAGCAAATGTATAATTTGTTTAAAGCAAAGCCAACCAAACCTTTTTTCAAATACATATTTTTGAGGGCTGTTATTTTTTTTTGGAGACTGTGCTTTAGTCATAAAGGGAGCGGTCAGTAGACAAATTAAATGTAAAGTACCGTATATTATGAGATAAAATACAAAAACATTCTTTTAACGTAATAAAGAGACAACAACGTTATTTTTTTCTCACAAGTTTAAATTCATAGGCAGAGGTAAGGAAGGGGATGTGAGGGGGCTAGCCCTTTCACATCTCTTGGCAATCATATAAGTTGCTCACGGTTTTGTAGAGCAAGGTATATATACTTTACCAAAATTAAAAAACCTCTGAACCATCATGGTTATGTTAGCTACATAGTGCATATGTTGTTTAAAATCAGGTTGATGTGAAGCAAACTTTGATTCGTTTAAAGTGAAGCCAACCCAAACCTTTTTTAAACACATATTTATTTATTTTTGGCTATTATTTTTTTTTTGGAGACTGTGCTATAGTCATAAATGAAGCGCTTAGTAAACAAATTAAATATAAAATACAGTATATTTTGAGATTAAATACAAGAAGATATTTTTAAGGTAATAAAGAGATAATATCGTTAATTCTTTTAAATTTAAATTCTTTAGCAGCGGTAAGGGGGGGTGTGGGGGGGGGCGAAGCTTTTGGTATACATTACCAAAAGTCAAAGAAAGCTTTGAACCATCATGGTTGTTTAATTACATACTGCATAGGCAGTTTGAAATGAGGTTAAATTGAAGTAAACGTATAATTCATTTAAAGTAACGTTATAATTCTTGGGGGGGGGGGTGGGAGGGGGCGAAGCCCCCCCATATCTTTTAGCAATCTAATAAGTCACTCATGGTTTTGTAGAGCAAGGTTTTATATACTTTACCAAAAGTAAAAACCTCTGAACTATAATGGTCATGTTAACTACATAGTGCATATGTAGTTTAAAATCAGGTTGATTTGAAGCAATCGTATGAATTGTTCAAAGTGAAGCCAACCAAACCTTTATTAAATATGTACATATTTATTTATTTTTGGAGACTGCGCCATAGTAAAAAATGAAGCACTTAGTATACAAATTAAATATAAAGTACAGTATATTTTGAGATGAAATATAAAAAAGGTATTTTATGGTAACAAAGAGACATTAACATTATTTTTTTTTATTTCAATCCTTTGGTAGTAGTAGTAAGGGGGGTGTGGGGGGGCGAAGCCCCCCATGTCTTTATCAATCATATAAGCCCCTCATGGTTTTATAGAGCTAGGTATACGTTACCAAAAGTCAAAGAAAGCTTTGAACTATCATGGTTGTTTAATTACATACTGCATAGGCAGTTTGAAATGAGGTTAAATTGAAGTAAACGTTTAATTCATTTAAAGCGAAGCCCACTAAACTTTTTTTCAAATTAATATTTTTTATCGCTATTAATTTTTTTTGGAGACTGCCTTAGTAAAAAAGGGAGGGCTCAGTTAAGAAATAAAATATAAAGTACAGTATATTTTGATATCAAATACAAAACCTTTTTTAATATAATAAAGAGACAGTAAAGTTATTGTTTTTTTCTCATAACCGAAATTCATTGGCAGTGTTAAGGGGGGGGTGGGGGGGCGAAGCCCCCCCATGTCTTTTAGCAATCTAATAAGTCGCTCACGGTTTTGTAGAGCAAGGTATATATACTTTACCAAAATTAAAAAACCTCTGAAGTATAATGGTTATGTTAACTACATAGTGCATATGTAGTTTAAAATCAGGTTGATTTGATGCAATTGTATGAATTGTTTAAAGTGAAGCCAACCAAACCTTTTTTAAATATGTACATATTTATTTATTTTTGGCTATTATTTATTTTTGGAGACTCTGCTATAGTAAAAAATGAAGCACTTGGTAAACAAATTAAATATAAAGTACAGTATATTTTGAGATGAAATACACAAAGATAATTTTAAGGTAATGAAGAGATAATAACGTTAGTTTTTTTTTAATTTAAATTCTTTGGCAGTGGTAAAGAGGGGTGTGGGGGGGCGAAGCCCCCCCAAGTCTTTTATCAATCTAATAAGTCCCTCACGGTTTTGTAGAGCAAGGTATATATACTTTACCAAAATTTAAAAACCTCTGAACTATAATGGTTATGTTAACTACATAGTGCATATGTAGTTTAAAATCAGGTTGATTTGAAGCAATCGTATGAATCGTTTAAAGTGAAGCCAACCAAACCTTTTTTTAAATATGTACATATTTATTTATTTTTGGCTATTATTTATTTTTGGAGACTGTGCTATAGTCAAAAATGAAGCACTTAGTAAACAAATTAAATATAAAGTTCATTATATTTTTAGATGAAATACAAAAAGATATTTTCAAGGTTATAAAGGGATAATAACTTTAATTTTTTAAATTTAAATTCTTTAGCAGCGGTAAGGGGGGTTGTGGGGGGCGAAGCCCCCCCATGTCTTTTAACAATCAAATAAGCCCCTCATGGTTTTGAAGAGCTAGGTATATGTTACCAAAAGTCAAAGAAATCTTTGAACCATCATGGTTTTTTAATTACATACTGCATAGGCAGTTTGAAATGAGGTTAAATTGAAGCAGACGTATAATTCATTTAAAGCGAAGCCCACTAAAGTTTTTTCAAATTTATATTTTTTATCGCTATTAATTTTTTTTTGAGACTGTGCTTTAGTAAAAAAGGGAGTGCTCAGTTAAGAAATAAAATATAAAGTACAGTATATTTTGATATCAAATACAAAAACTTTTTAATATAATAAATAGACAATGAAGTTATTGTTTTTTTCTCATAACAGAAATTCATTGGCAGTGTTAAGGGGGGGGGGCGAGGGGGCGAAGCCCCCCCTTGTCTTTTAGCAATCTAATAATTCGCTCACGGTTTTATAGAGCAAGGTGTATATACTTTACCAAAATTAAAAAACCTCTGAACTATAATGTTTATGTTAACTGTATAGTGCATATGTAGTTTAAAATCAGGTTGATTTGAAGCAATCGTATGAATCGTTTAAAGTGAAGCCAACCAAACCTTTTTTTAAATATGTACATATTTATTTATTTTTTAAGACTGAGCTATAGTAAAATACCCCCGTTGCAGCAGACCTGCATACTCAGCGAATTTCAAATGCAAAACAACATATTTCAAGCAAACATAGCAATATTTGACATGTTTTGTTAAGCTCTATAAGAATAACATGGGAAATGAGTATGCAGGTTTGCTGCTACAGGTATATTAAAACTGGATGGTTTTAATTCAATATTTAGTAGATCTGAACTAGAGGAAGCCATTTACCAAGTTTTATCAAGATATGTTGAGAAATAAGCGAGATATAGAATTTTACTTATTTCCCATAAGGTTAACATTGGGACAACGTACTGTGTTTACCACTTTCAATATCTCGGTAACCAATGGGCATAGAGCAGTGATTCAAATACTGCTCAAAACCTTAGCACCTTATTTGTTTTTTTGAGCTGAATTCAATGGTGCCCACAAAAATTTGATAAATTTTATTTTTCTTTGTAAAAAACTCAAAAAACCCACTTTTGGGGGGGTTTATCCCCTTTTACCCCCCCTTCCGGTGGTCCAATCGGGCTGGTTCACGAACTCGTCCAATTGATTACCACTTTACATGTCCGTACCAAATTTCATAAAGATCGGACCATTTTTGCGGCCGCTATCGTGCTAACAGACACATAGATATATATATATATAGATATATATATATATAGACATATATATATATATATATATATATATATATATATATAGACATATATATATATAGACATATATATATATATATATATAAATTCAAACGAATAGTGTTTTTTGCTTCTGGGGGCCCCAAAACGAAAAGTTATAGTGGTCCCGAGCGTAGGTCTTACCATGAGACCTACGGTAATAGCTTCTTCCCTATAGGGGAAATTCGCTAAAATAAAGCACTTAGTAAACAAATTAAATATAAAGTACAGTATATTTTGATATGTAATACAAAAAGGTATTTTTAAGGTAATAAAGAGATAATAACATTAATTTTTTTAAAATTTAAATCCTTTGGCAGTGGTAAGGGGGGGTGTGAGGGGGCGAAGCCCCCCCATGTCTTTAGCAATCATATAGGCCCCTCATGATTTTGTAGAGGTAGGTTAACGTTACCAAAATTTAAAGAAAGCTTTGAACCATCATGGTTTTTTAATTACATACTGCATAGGTAGTTTATATTGAGGTTAAATTGAAGCAAACGTGTAATTTGTTTAATGTGAAGCCCACTAAACCTTTTTTTTAGTGTACCCTTAAACCTTGTTCGCAAATATATATTTTAAATTGCTATTAGTTTGTTTCAGAAATTGAGCTTTTTGTCACAGACGGGATGCTTAGGATAAAAATTTAATATAAAGCACAGTATAACAAGCGGCAAAATACAAAATCTTATTTTAATGTGCTAAAAAGATATTTATATTTTTCTTTCGCATGAGTAAATTCATGTAGAGTGCAAAGGAGCAAAGGTGGGGGTGTTACTCAACCCTTTTTATGTTGAAAATATATATTTTCAATCGTTATTATTTTTTCGAAAATAAATTACCTTTATTTTGTCATAAAGGGCAAACTCAGTACACAAATTTAATATAAAGTACCGTGATAAAGAGAGATTTACATTGTTGTTTTTTGTATGTGCTAATTCATGGACCGAGCTTAGAGGGGGGGTGTGGGGCAATCCCCCCCATGTGTTTTAGCAATTATATTTCATTAGTCGCTTATACTCTTGTAGAGCGAGGTTTACCAAGTCAAAAAGCTTTTAAATCATAATGGTTTGTTGATTGTATATTGCTTAGATAGTTGAAAAACAGGTTAATATTAAGTTGAGATTTTTGAGCTGATTTGAGATTTATAAATATTGGTAGCCCCGAAGACAGTAAACTCATCTTCGCTCCATCCTCTTACGTGACATCGGAGCGTATTCCTAGTTCTATAGGGACAATGTACTGTGTTTTCAGCTTTAAATATAGTTTGAATAGTGTTTTTTTGCTTCTGGGAGCTCCAAAATGAAAAGTTATCATGGTCTCGCGCTTAGGTCTTGCCGTGAGACCTATGGTAATAATTTCATCAATGAAATTGTATAAAAGACAAAGGCAAAGTATTTTTTTCTAATGATGTAGATAAAATAAATTGTTTAAATTAGCTCTTTCATTAACAGCTGTTACGGGGAAGAAAGGTCTTATAAGTATCTCTAGTCAGTGATTTATTTTATGTTCTATTCCTGACAGCTGGTTTGACATTCCACTACATTTTTAGCGAATTTCCCCTATAGGGAAGAAGCTGTTACCGTAGGTCTCATGGTAAGACAAAGCCTAAAACCATCATAGCTTTTCTTTTTGAGGTCCTCAGATGCCAAAAACACCATTCGTTCACTTTCATAAATATATATATATATATATATATATATATATATATCTGTGTGTGTGTGTGTGTGTGTGTGTGTGTGTGTGTGTGTGTGTGTGTGTGTGTATGTGTGTGTGTGTGTGTCTTTAAGCACGATAACTTGCGCAAAAATTGTCCAATCGGAATGAAATTTGGCATGGATGTGTAAAGTAGTAATTATTCGGACGAGTTCGTAAACCGGCCCGATCGGACCACCGGGAGGGGGGGGTAAAGGGGGGTAACCCCCCCAAAAATGGGTTTTTTGAGATTTTTACATAGAAATATAAAATTTTTCAAATTGTTATTGGCACCATTGAATTCAGCCCAAAAAAAACCAACAATTTAGTATTTTGAATCATGGCTCTATGTCCATTGGTTGCCGAGATATTGAAAGTGGTAAACACAGTACGTTGTCCCAATGTTAACCTTATGGGAAATAAGTAAAATTCTATATCTCGCTTATTTCTCAACATATCTTGATAAAACTTGGTAAATGGCTTCTTTTAGTTCAGGTCTACTAAATATTGAATTAAAACCACCCAGTTTTAATATACCTGTTGCAGCAAACCTCCCTACTCATTCCCCATGTTATTCTTATGGAGCTTATAAAAACATGTCAAATCTCGTTATGTTGAATCGAAATATGTTGTTTTGCACTTGAAATTCGCTGAGTATGCAGGTCTGCTGCAACGGGGGTATTTGCATTTTACATCTGTTTAAATATAAACATTTCACCAATTTGTATTCTGCCATAAGGATAATATGGGATCTTTGAGAGGGTCCATGGCGGAGTCCGAGGGTCAGATCAGGATGAAAACCATTTAGTTTTCCTATTTAATGCCTGAAGAAACAGTGAACCAAATTTCAGCCTTCTGGGTTATTGGGAAGTTGGAGAATTAGTGATGAGTGAGTGAGTGAATGAGTGAGTGAGTGAGTGAGTGAGGGCTTTGCCTTTTATAGGTATAGAAACTCAAAAACCCCATTTTTGGGGGGTTTACCCCCCTTAACCCCCCCTTCCGGTAGTCCGATCAGGCTGGTTTTCGAACTCGTCCGAATAATTACTACTTTACATGGCTGTGCCAAATTTCATTCAGATGGGACCATTTTTACGGCCGCTATCGTGCTTAAAGACACATAGATATATACATATATATATATATATATATATATATATATATATATATATGAGGCTTGAAGGGGCTAATAGCCCCTAAGCATAATCCTTTACTATAGTACAAAATACCTTCCTAGTTAATAGGCTTTTGGATCCACAAAATTATGATTATATCTAGCATTTGGTTTTAAGTAAACAAAGCAGACCTTTTTACATCACAATGGTTTTTAAATGACAGCTATTTTACTTATTTCTCATTTTATAGTAAGTTTAAAGCAATTTCAGTATTTTCGCCGAGTCCCTGGGATGGAGACTTCAATTTCAGCCCCCTCCCATCATCCTGCGACCTTCCAAACGCCCACAATTTCGGCGCAAAAATTTCCCTTACGTAATTATATATATATATATACATATAGATCATTTTGTTTTAAATATGCATCGTTATAACATAAACTAAAAAAACGTACTTAACTTTTTATAATTTTAAATTATGAAAAACTCAAACCCTTAATTATTATAAAATCAGAAAATTTTATATTTTAAATATTTTTTGTTATAGTACATTAAACGTGCATAGTTAGCTGCATTTTGAAAAAAAAATCCCACATGTCAATATCTATATGGCTTTGAATCAAGCATTAGCACCACATGTTTAATGTAAAAAAGCAGACGTTTTTCAATCCCAATGCATTTTAAATGGAAGATATTTTTCGTTATTTCTCATTTTATGGTATATTTGGACATAATCTGATATTTTTCTCGACCCCCTGGGACCGAGACCTTTCATTTGAGCCATCTCCCAACATCCTGCGAGCTGTCAAACTCTCACAATTTTGATAAAAAAAAATCGCTTACAGAATTAGTAATATAGAAGACATATATATATATATATATCTATGAAAATGAACGAATAGGTTTTTTCCCTTCTGGGGGCCCCAAAACGAAAAGTTATCATGGTCTCGGGCTTAGGTCTTACCATGAGTACTACGGTAACAGCTTCTTTCCTATAGGGGAAATTCGCTAACAATTAATCAATCTAAACAAATCGGTAAAGCCATTAAAATTGAAAGTCTAGCAAACAAAATACCCCCGTTGCAGCAGACCTGCATACTCAGCGAATTTCAAATGCAAAACAATATTTTTCAATCCAACATAACGAGATTTTACATGTTTTTGAAAGCTTCATAAGAATAACATGGGGAATGAGTATGCAGGTTTGCTGCTACGGGTATATTAAAATTGGGTGGTTTTGATTAAATATATAGTAGATCTGAACTAGAAGACCATTTACAAGTTTTATTAAGATATGTTGAGAAATAACCGAGATATAGAATTTTTCTTATTCCCCATAAGGTTAACATTGGGACCACGTACTGTGTTTACCACTTTCAATATCTCGGTAACCAATGGACATAGAGCAGTGATTCAAAACACTAAATTGTTTGTTTCTTTAGCTGAATTCAATGGTGCTAACAAAAATAGGGTTCTTTTTATTTTTCTATGTAAAAACTCAAAAAACCCATTTTTGGGGGGGGTTTACCCCCCTTTACCCCCCCTTCCGGTAGTCCGATCGGGCTGGTTTTCGAACTCGTCCGAATAATTACTACTTTACATGGCTGTACCAAATTTCATTCATATAGATATATATATGTATGAAAATGAACGAATAGTGTTTTTTTGCTTCTGGGGGCCCCAAAACTAAAAGTTATCATGGTCTCGGGCTTAGGTCTTACCATGAGTACTACGGTAACAGCTTCTTTCCTATAGGGGAAATTCGCTAACAAGAAAACGAAAATATAAACAAAGCAGACGACGACGACGATCGATATATCGCATCGATATTTTTTAGTTCGTAGCACTTTTATCAGACAGCGCTACTGTTCCCTTACCACCGAGTTAACATGGAAGTGACAACTCTTTACGAAGTTCATTATTACTCTATGACTAAGGGGCCTACACAGTTTAACGTGTGATCCGAAACCACTGAGCTAGACTCTAGCTCAGTGTCTGGTAACTTATTTTACAAACTGGTCTAATTATAAGGACGGTCTTATGGATGGACGTAATATTCACCGGTGCGGACGGTTATCCTCTCCAGGGAGTATCGCACCCACAAACCATCGCTCGTAATCCACAATTCGTGTCTTCAAAATAGCTGGATTACAGGACACGCTAAGAATTTTAACGCAGACAAATAAAAAAATTATCTAGCACGTCTTAACTTTCCAACGTTTCCAAACAAAATTTCAGTTTTAAATGCAGCCATAAACCTGTATAGCGATAAACAGCTAAAATTTACAACAGCTAAAAAAAATAGTTATTTATACCTACCCTAGAATCACTTTAATTTGTATTTAGCTGTTTCTCGCTACAAAATGGATAACTGAAAAATATCTCTCGTGCAAATTTGCAAATGTAACAAACTAAGTTCAATGGCAAAGGCAAGGCATAAAATAACATGTTAACTAGGCGACACAAATGTCAGTGCAGATTTTGTCGCCCAGTGGCTATGGGTAGCCCCGGCGATTTTTTAATGATTAACATTTAACTTAATAATAAAACTTAATAAATCGGAATTCACAAGCCAAATAACTTCGTATAAATCTTTAAGAGTAATTCTGAGCAACTCAAAAACTCCCTGCTTCGTCTAGTAATGACATCATCTACTGGAAAGCTGTCAAGCTGGCTCCCACTTTTTAACATGTTTCAAAGCAATTAACTAACTTCAAACAAACTCAATCTTCCCATGTAGGCCTAATTGCATGCAATCATGTAGCCTAGAAAACTGAAATATATAGTAGACTAGCAGTTAACCCGTGGCTTTGCTCACGATAAAACCTGTAACTCCCGCTGCCTAAATGTAGATAGGGCCTCATACTGAGTTTATGATTAAACAGATGATGTAAAAAAACGAATGACGACTTTAAGTTAACTAACTAAACTAAATTTAACTTTTATATATTTAACATAGTACATATCACCTAAAAAATCAACAAAACAACTATAAAACCATTATGAAAGTAACCAAATTATAAATCAGCTGTAAAATCGTATCCATATGTGAAGGTGAACCATCTGCTTGTTAAATGAACATTGAAAATTAAACAAAAGATCATAAAAAAAAATGGTTTTCGTACCAAGATTTGCAGTGTACCAATGACAGCGTACAAATCCTATTAGGTTTCGAGCAGATCCTATGTGGCCGAGTGTTGGCAAATGGTTCTTTCTAAGAAATGTACAAATACATTCTCTCACACTCCCTTGTCCTTCCCTCCATCTACCGCCCCTTCACCACCCCCTCATTCTCTCTGGACGCCCCCCCGTTCCTACAGTCCAACCCTCAGACTTTGACAGTTTTACAACCCCAAGTGATAACGACTCAGGTAAACCCCCGTTCCTTGGGTCCTGCACTCTTTTTTTCTATGTCACTTATTTTCCAAAGGGAAAGAAGGGGCAATCTTAATGTATAGTGTTACGTACGGATACTAAGGCCTATACACTAAAATAAATTATGGACTTCTATACAAAATAAACCTAATGCAGAAGAATAATTGGAAATAATTTGATTAAGGGTCAGTTCTAGATGTACAATACCAAAATTATTATTTTCATAAATATGAAGACGAATACAAAATTACTAAATGGCAGCAATGGCGCCGGAATACTCAGTGTTCTTAATCACATATACAAAATTACTAAATGGCAGCAATGGCGTAGGAATACTCAGTGTTCTTTATCACGTATACAACTAATTTATAAGTAAAAAAGTCGTTTTTTACATTCCTTGGTTTGTATAGCAATCTTTATTAGGCTGTTAGGGAAGATGTATTTTTAAAGAAAATTAATGATTAACAAACTTTACATAACAGTCGTTTATTGGAAAGTAGACTTTAAAAGTTTTTTACGTTTTTTTATAATGTGTTTTTTTAGTATACTTTAGGCTCAAACACAAACTTTGCAAGTTCTGAATAACCCATAAACAACATTTAATTGGCAAAAGAATATCGACTCAAACACTGATATCTTAAAAACTGGATTTGTAATTGCAATGTTAAGAAGAGATATTAAACACTGATAACTTAAATACATAAAATTGTTTATTTATGACTCAAAAAAATACCTCAGCACCTTAATTTACTACAGCGGTAAAGTTAACAAGAGCTTCTGGTAAGATTTCCTGTTTTAGGGCGACCACAAATAAATGTTACCTGTTCCAAATAAAGAATTAGTTAGGCTTATGAACTTAGAAAACATGTTTGTTATTGAGGAATTACGGACGAAAGTAAGCAATAGTCTGAAGAATATATTTTATTTTCTATATACACTAAACAAAAAATGTTTAGATCATAAGATTTTATTTACTAAACAATATAATATAGGAATAAAAATTCAAAATTGTCAAAAATACAAAAAAATACAGATACACATTTAAATGTAACTATATAATTGAAATTTTATAAAAGAATATAATAAACAAACTCTAAAATAAATATAAAGTAAAGGCTCGAAAAACACCTTTTACAAGCCCTAACAAACTAAAATACCCCCGTTGCAGCAGACCTGCATACTCAGCGAATTTCAAATGCAAAACATCATATTTCAATCCAACATAGCGAGATTTGACATGTTTTTGTAAGCTCCATAAGAATAACATGGGGAATGAGTATGCAGATTTGCAGCTACAGGTATAATAAAACTGGGTGGTATTAATTAAATATTTAGTATATCTGAACTAAAAGAAGCCATTTAGCAAGTTTTATCAAGATATGTTGAGAAATAAGCGAGGTATAGAATTTTATTTATTTCCCATAAGGTTAACATTGGGACAACGCACTGTGTTTACCATTCTCAACATCTCGGTAACCAATGGACATAGAGCAGTGATTCAAAATACTAAATTGTTTGTTTTTTCGAGCTCAATTCAATGGTGCCCACAAAAATTTGATTATTTTTATTTTTCTATGTGAAAACCCCAAAAAGCCCATTTTTGGGGGGGTTTATCCCCCTTTACCCCCCTTCCAATGGTCCGATCGGGCTGGTTTTCGAACTCATCCGAATAATTACTACTTTACACGCCTGTGCCAAATTTCATTTTTGATCGGACCATTTTTGCGAGCGCTATCGTGCTTACAGACACACACATATATATATATATATATATATATATATATATATATCTACAAATTTGAACGAATGGTTTTTTTGGTATCTGGGGGCACCAAAATGAAGAGTTATGATGGTCCCGCGCTTAAGTCTTACCATGAGACCTACGGTAATAGCGTCTTCCCTATAGGGGAAATTCGCTAAAAACATATAAACATTGAAATATACGTAATTGCAATTATATAAGAAAATAACAAAAAATAAACTCTGAAATAAGTAAAAATAAAGACTCGAAAAAAATAAACCCATTACAAGCCCTGACAAAAATACAGATTAACATAAACTCAGAAATAAACAGAACGGAAGACTCGAAAAATAAAAAATAAACCCATTACAAGCCCTGACTTAAAACAAATACAGATAAACATTAAAATATACATTAAAAAAATAAAACTTCATTTTTCATATATTTGTATACACAAATAAAAATGAAAATAAATTAATAGAAATTATTCGTTCGTTGATCAAACTACTATTAAAAGTACCAATGAATCCAAATGACTTGAACCAAGAAAAAAGAACCATGATGAATATTGCAACAGCAAATGGATATTATATCCATATCTTAATACAACTTGGTTAATGGCTTCATCTACATGAGATCTGATGTATTTTAGTCTAAAATCCCCGAAATTTAAATTTTTGTGGCAGCAAACCTGCATAATCATTCCCCATGTTGTCCTTTATGGGAAATAAAAAATTTCTGTTTCTTCCTTGTTTTTTAACATTCCTTGATGGAACTTTGTTTATGGCTTCTATGTTTTAAGATCTACTAAGTAATAAATAAAAAACCAACCATTCTAACATACCTGTAGCAGCAAACCTGTATACTCATTCCCCATGTTATTCTTATGGAGATTACAAAAAATGTCAAATTTCGCTATGTTGGATTGAATTATGTTCTTTTGCATTTGACATTCGCTGAGTATGCAGGTCTTCTGCAACGGGGGTATTATCAAGATATGCTGAAGAATAACAAGCAAGATCTAGAATTTTACTTATTTCCCATAAGATTAACATTGGGACAGTGTACTGTCTTTACCACTTTCAATATCTCGGAATCCTATGGAAAAAACAATAATTCAAAATACTAATTGTTTGCTTTTCCGAGCAGAATTCAAAGATGCAAACAAATATTGGGTTGTTTTTATTTTTCTATGTTAAAAAACTGAAAACCCCCATTTTGAGGGGTTTATCACCCTTTACCTCCCCCCCCTCCCGTGGTTCGATCGGGCTGGTTTACAAATTCGTCAGAGTAATTACCACTTTAAACGTCCGTACCAAATTTAACTAGGCCTAAGTCTGGGCCATTTTGCGGCCGCTATCGTGTTAACACACACACTCACATATTCAGAACGAATGCTGTTTTGCTTCTCGGGGCCCCAAAACGGAAATTTATCACAATCTCGGGCTTGGGACTTACCATGAGTACTATACACTAACAGCTTCTTTCCCCTAGGTGAAATACGCTAAACTAGTAATCGTAATCAAGTTTTAATTTAATATTCAGACTTTGTATACTTATTGTATTAGTTAAGTAGTGGGCACTTGGGGCTGCTGGCCCAATCAAACTTTGACAGGCAGTCAATTTTTTGACAGCTACTTCCGGTCACGTGACCGGAAGTGACGTCATCAGCTGTGACGTAGCTGTGACGTGTTGTAGGTGGGTATTTAAAGTTTAAATGCCCTGCTGTGCTGGGTATTTAAATTTTAAATGTCCGGAAGTGTGTCAAGGTCTTTTGGGGGTGTTTTTAAAAAAGATCTTGCATTTTCGGAAAATCCGAAAATGCAAGATAATTTTTGTTTCTTTTTACAAACTGTTGTTTTGTTGATTTTCACGTCTGTTAAAATACCATGTAAAAAATGGAATTGACAAATTAACAAGAAAATATCCTGCTACAAAGCATCCAAATAAAGATGCAATTACATAAACATAAACTTTAAAATATAGCGAATGTTCTTCCTTTTTATCTGTTAGCATTTCCTGAACAAGGTAACCAAAATTGTAACCACATAAAAATGAAAGTAGGCAAATAATAAATTTCGACGGTTCACAAAAACCAAGTTGTAAAGTAGCGAGTTTCTTTCTTCTTCCATTGTTGAATTTTTAGTCGAAACCAATTAATGATAACATTATTGCTTGCGCATCAGAACTAACAGTTGATGAAATTTAATTTACTTGTAGACTTGTAGTAGTTTCATTTGTAGTAGGTAATTGTTCGGAAGTTGTTGTAGATGTAGAAGAAACAGTATTATATTGAAGCTCAGAGTCCATGTGTGCTCGGGTAAAGAGCTGAAGCTTTAATGACGTGTGGTAGCCGTGTCCTACTGTGCATCAGTAGTTGTTGGTGGTGGGGGGTCGTTTGTTTCTTGCACTGAAATGTAGATGGAATCATAACTTTCTGGAGGATGTACTAAAATTTGTTGTATAGGATCTGCATCAATAGGAAAACTTTGCGTTTCAATGCAAAGTCCATCTTTAATAAAAGAAACATATAAAACAGAACTCATGTTTATTTAGATGTTTACTCTGCCAGTTCTACTAGCAAACTGATGTGTCAGTATCGGCGCTGCAACCTCCCTTGACATGTGCAGCTCGGAACATCTGCCCTCCCCCCACCACCATGAGAGACTCCTCGCAATTTTTGGATTTGTAATGTTAGTTCTAACGTAGGTGTTGTAGGGTGAACATCTCAGTACTAAACAATTGTTTTTAACATTTGGCTTAAAATACTTATTTAACTTTGTACAAGTTACAATATTTTTTAAAGATGCTACTTTATTATATTACCTTAATACTTAGCTATAATATTTAGTTAAAGAAATCGAAACTGTAGTTGCGATTAAAATAGAAACATGGTTTCTTAACATTTGCCTTAAAAAGATTTGTAACAAAATATCGTAAGAAAATGTTTACAACATATTTGAATTTATATGTTTGCAAACCCTATCATGCGAGTTTTAAAAGATAAACGAGACCGAGTGGGCCGGGTTTGACCTCGCATGCTTTCGCTTGTTGCCGACCAGTTAGCAATACAACTGGTTGACCTTGCGCCGCACTTTCGCTTGCGGCCGGCCGCCGAATACAGGTCGTCGTCCTTGTTGCATCACCCGGCACACCTGTCCTTGATTGCTTAACACACTCTACACTCTACACTCGACAAGTTATTCTTTCCTTTGCCACCGTCCTAACAACACCTACTTCAATTTCACAATGAACCGCTCCGAGTATACCGAGATTTGGTATAACTGGTTTTCCTATCTTCAACTGCTTGGGGTACGAATTATTCAATCGAACAACAATCGTGATTGGTATGATGTTACAACCACTATTGCTCGAAAACCTTTTCAGCAAGTTTGGAAAAACATTCTTACCGGCACCAAAATTCGCACCGAACCACCCAAAATTCGCACCAAACCACCTCTATCACCTGTATCTTCAAACGTACCCCAGCAAAAATTTCATCTAAAAAACTGAAACTTAACCGAAAATATGAAATCCTAAGACATTTATCTTCCTCTATTTTCATTTTTAATTCTGAAAAAACCAAAATTTATGTCATTGACATTCCCAAAAAAATTCCTATTCCCCTTAACCCTCGACACTTGATAATAAATAAAAAAGGTGCCAAGTTAAACATAAATATTACCGAGTAAAACCTTTTCCCACCTCCAAAGTCCACCCTGGTGGCAAAAAAAGGCCCTTCTAAGGGCCGACCTAAGACTTTCAAATTTAGGCTTAAGTTTAAGCCTCAACCCTTGGTGACTAACAAGGGGTGGTTTGCGAAAGCCCCTATGGGACTTAGAGGTACACGGACCTCTTGTTAGTCACCAAACGTTAAGGCTTTAGCGAAAGCTCCCCGCTATTGACTCAACCTTTGGGACTTAGAGTTATGTGAACCGCTTGTTAGTCACCAAGGGTTGAGGCTTTAGCGTCCAACCCTTTGTGACTTAGTGGTACACAGACCACTTGTTAGTCACCAAGGGTTGAGGCTTTAGCGAAAAGCCCCCCGCTATTGACTCAACCTTTGGGACTTAGAGGTATATGAACCGCTTGTAGTCACCAAGGGTTGAGGCCCTAACTTAAGCCTAAATTTGAAAGTCTTAGGTGGCCCTTAGAAGGGCCGATTTTGCCACCAGGGTGGACTTTGTATGTGGAGGGGAAGGAAGAAAAGGGTTTAATTTGTGATGTTTATTTTTAATCGTTCACCCTGCGCTGTTACAATCAGGAATTTTGGATTTAATGGGATGTTGATTCTTTTTGTTTTTGGTGTTGTAAGTACATAAATTTTCGTCCTCTCCTCATTGTAAACATAAATTTTGTTTTCTTCAATTTTGTAGATTGTATATTTTTGGTTTTTCTTGAATTGTTTTAGTCTAATGTTCTTTACTGGTGCGGGATGAATTGTTTGGGGGGTGGGGGTTTCTTTGATTGGTGCGGGTTGAATTTGTTGGGGGGTAGAAGAAGGGTGCAGTCCGCACAACTCCATCCAGTCTTCAGTTAAAACGTCGTCACAAATTGGAGCGATCGGAATCTCTTCAATTTGCGGCGTTGATGTTTCTGTAACTGGTGTGGGATTCTGAAATAATTGGGGTTGATCTTCATTAAGAGCATCAGCTATTATTTCGTTAATGGAGGAGGAGAGGACGGGAGAAGTTTGTTTTTTTTGAAGAAAATCAGTCGAAATAGAAGAAAGGTCAATAGATACCGGAATTGTAGTTGGTTTCTGCTGCAGAGGTTTCTGCAGCAGACTCAGGAGAATGGGGGTAGATGAAGAAGATGCAGAGGAGTTCATGTTGATATAAAAAGAATAATAAAATGGATAATATAATGAAATAGGAAAAATGGTTAAAAAACGTGGGAATGGATAGTAACAGCGATGGTGGCGAGTGGCAGAATAACACAAGGCGGGCGAATGGGGTTCTTATAGGCAGCAGACAAAACAACCTTGTAGTCAAGGTAGTGAAAGCTGAGGCTAGCGACCAGGTCCAAGTAGGCCAGACGAAGTTGTGAGAGCGGTGGCTAGCGACCCGGCCAAGGCTACCGGCCCCGGCAGAGCGACACGTTGACCTACTAGTCAAGGCTCGCTAGCGAGGTCGAGTCTCGAGCTCGCTGATATAAGCAAGCGCGCAACGTTTCTCTTTGGCATTACGGTGAAGGTGTAACTGGTCCGCTTACGTGGAGGGTTATGCTGTAACGTAATGTTCGCCATGGTGTGTGGGATGGCTTATGTCAAGCACACACTGCGTTCGGCTATTGTGGGAGAGGCGCCCTCCTATAATAGTCGGTCGCAATGGCAATCCACCTACCTTTCCATTTCCTGCGTGGTTTAATTGTCAGGGTTAATATTACGGTGAGGTGTGTGAGTTCGCTTACGTGATGATCACACCGTAACTGTAATATTAAGTTAGGTGTAATATTATAGGGAGGTGTGTGAGTTCGCTTACGTGATGATCACACCGTAACTGTAATATTACATAGTATAAGATAGAATAGGGGGAACGTTAGGTAGGGGTTAAGATATGATAGGGCGGTGAGGTGTGTGAGTTCGCTTACGTGATGATCACACCGTAACCGCATGCATGATAGCATTTAAGGGGTAGCATAAGTTATAATAAAGTAGTATAGAAATAAAGTAGTAGAATAAGGTAGGGACCCCACGCTTCCCCACCCCCCTTTTTTTATAATTTTTAAAAGACCTTGACCTAGTTTTGATTGTTCTACTTTCGGACTTAGAATTATTTTAAATGACCTATTTTTTAGACTTAGATATTTTAATTTCAAAAGACTTACTTGTTTGACTTATATATTGATTGATTTTAAAACTCTACTTTTGAGACTTAAATATTTTGTTAAAGTTTTAAATAACCTAAGATTTTAGTTTTGTGTTGTATCTTTTATTAAATAATTATTATTTTTAACATTTGGGTTTTTGTAAATGTTTTAATTTCTGTTGATGGTGAGTTTAGTTTTCGCGTTGGTTATTAATATTTTTGAGTTTTTGCGTCATAACTTTTATACCGTTGGTTTAATCAAAAAATGTTACTGGACCTTTTTTGTTTGTCTTTTAATTCCGCTTAATTTGACTACCCGCACGATAGATTTGGAGCATTTTTTGTTATATCCCCCCCCGCGAAACCACCCCCCCTTCCCCCCCCCTCCCCCCCTCCCCCCATCCCCCCCTCCCCCCCCTCCCCCCTCCCCCCCTCCCCCCTCCCCCCTCCCCCCCCTCCCCCCCTCCCCCCCCCTCCGGCAAAACCGGTTACTTGATTTCGTCGCCGTTCAACTTTAGAACTGCGTCGCCGTACACGATGGCAGTGGATATAACAAAAATGCTCCAAATCCATCGTGCGGGTAGTCAAATTAAGCGGAATTAAAAGACAAACAAAAAAGGTCCAGTAACATTTTTCGATATAACCAACGGTGTAAAAGTTATAACGCAAAAACTTAAAAAAATGTACATTTTCTATTATTTTTTACTTCGTATATTTCTTAACTATAAAAATTAGGTCAAGGTCATTTAACTTTAAGCGGAAAAAAGAGAGGAACAGTGTTATTAATTAACACTGTTCCTCTCTTTTTTCCTAAAAGGCAGGGAAAGAAGTTCCGTTAATGTCTATTTTTTATGTGGCAGAATCATATCCATCATCATCATCTGTTTCGTTTTGAAAGTTGATGTAACTAACATCAACCCAAAGATAATGATATCCTTGTTCGAAAGCCATAGTATCAATATATGATTCCACTGTTGAAAACCAATTAGGATCTATTAAAGGGTTGATTGTAACCATGACAGTTTCTAATGTTAAATTTACCCATCTTTCTCCAGTAACAGAAATTGCAAAAAAATTTACATTTTGAAGAAAATGGATTAAATTTAACATAAAATGAACATGTTGTACAGGAGTGCAATGAACATTGTAAGACATCCGGAAAGTTTCCATGCTGATGAGGGAAATGTTGTCTTTTACTTAATCCACGGTTTATATATATGCATTTCCCCCCCACCATAGAGTTCTTAAAAAGTGGGTCAAGGTCATCTGAAGATACCCTATGAACGGGGAACAGAGCAGTAAGTGGTTAAACCACAAACTGCTCTGTTCCCCGTCCCTATTTAATTTCTTTTATTGATATGTCTTTATAAACATATAATATATGTTTATAAACACATACATTTAACTTCATATTTAGCAAATGGGAAGAATCCACACAGCTGGCACAATTCTTGCGGTCTTGGTGTTTCCAGTTTGTATCCTATGATTCCAAATCGGTATATCATTTGCCTATGCAACGGTTCTCCCTCTTCGGCTGAAGGAAGAGCCTAAAAAAAATAGTTTAATGATATTTAATAAAATAATATATTGTAAATAGAAAAGAACAATACTGTTAATGAAAACGTACCCAGTCACATAGGGCACATATTTTCTCGCCATCTGCCAATTGAAACCAAATTTTGGTTTTAAATATACAACGTTTCTTGTGCTCAGTAATGAGCTCGCTTTGCAAGATTTGCGGCAGCGGCTCTGACACCTCCCTAATTTGCCGAAGCATAGGGTTGTCTGAGCAGATCCGCTGCAAACATAACTCGTACAAGGAGCTCATTGTTATGGGCTGACTATGCTCACCTCACAGCCTTAAATACGTACCAATCACCTTGATGGCAAAGGACAACGCCCTCCATTGGGTTAACCAGGTCGCCATAGGAGGCCGCCGCCTTGGACCGACAGTATATATAAGGTGTGCTGCAGTCTTGTGGTTATATTTGCCATGGAATCCCTCATGATCTTTGGTGCTGTGCACAACTTTGTTGAAGCCAAAAGAGTACTATGGTACATAAAAACGTATCATAGCAATCTGAATTGCATCAGTGGAGTACTTGAAGCTGTTAAAGCAGACGGTACAAAAATCTGTTGCACTTCGGATTCTATGGATTACGAAGGACTTGAATCATGGGTCCTTTATTATGTACAATTTTGTACAAAACTTTACATCAAAGTTGACACGGACTAAGGGGGTTTTCTAGGAGGAAAGAAAAGAATAGATACCAACAATGCATGTTGGTAGCTATTCTTTTCATTCTTCCGCTAAGATTTAAATGACCTTGACCTCGTTATGGACTTAGAAAATTTTTGTTAAGTTACAATAAACCTTCAAAATAACTAGGTCAAGGTCATCTGAACATACCCTATGAACGGGGAACAGAGCAGTAAGTGGTTAAACCACAAGCTGCTCTGTTCCCCGCTCCTATTTAATTTCTTCTATTGATATGTGTTTATAAACACATACATTTAATATCATATTGCTCCAGAGGAAACCAACCACAAAGATGACAATATTCTTGCGTTATTGGCGTCTTCAATTTGTATCCTACATTTTCAGATGCATGTTTCAGGTATCTGTACAGTTCTTGATCCGGATTCGCACCAGGAAGCCGCTAAAAAAAAATATTAATTTAAAGAAAATTAATAAAATAATATATTGTAAATAGAAAAAAACAATGCAGTTAATGAAAACGTACCATGTGACATAGGCCGCATATTTTTTTGCCAGCATTTGGCATTTCCCACCAAATTTTAGTTTTAGAAACACACCGTTTTTTGTGCTCATAAATGAGCTCGCCTTGCAAGATTTGCGGCAGCGGCTCTGACACCTCCCTAATTTGCCGAAGCATAGGGTTGTCTGAGCAGATACGCTGCAAACACAACTCGTACAAGGAGCTCATAGTTATGGTTTGGCTATGCAAACCTCAAAGCTTTAAATACGTACCAATCACCTTGATGGCGAAGGTGATTCCCCCTCCCCCGGGTTTCCACTATATATTGAACGGATAGAATTAATAGTTTGCTACATTTTGAATCAACAAAACGTTATGGAATCTTTCCAAAAATACCTGATTGATCAAAGATTAAGTAGAAACCGAAGGGAACAAAGAAGACAACACAGATTAAAAAAAGCTTTTGAAAAATTAAAATTAGTTGTACCGGAAAGTCAAAAACAAAAAAAAATTAACAGACAATCTATAGTTCAAAATGCAATAGATTACATTAAAAAATTGGAAGAAGACTTGAAATCACCAACATTTAACATAGAACAACAAGAATTTGAACAATCCGAACAGACATTTTTACAGGATATAGAAGAATTCCAACAATTCGAACAGAAATTTGTACAGGAAATAGAAGAATATCTTCAAACTTCGCAAAATTTAAACCAAGACATTTATGAAATTTTGTATCAACCTTTTGAAACTGTTTCCTAGCCAGTGTTAGAAAGCTTGGATGAATATTTTTTTGACGTCGATAAGTAGAGGGGGTAAATGGGTGGGGAGCTGTTATAAAGGCAGGGTAAACAGAGTAATCTTTACTTTCTTAGGATCCAGCGCTATGGCAGGCACTTCGTCTTCGTCCAGGTCTTCTTCCTCGTCATCAAGAACATCATCATCATCATCTGTTGTTTCTATTGTGAAACAAAAATCTCCTTCTCCAAAAAAATCTTCACCGAAAAAATCTCCTTCTCCAAAAAAATCTTCACCAAAAAAATCTCCTAAGAAAATTTCTGAAAAACTTCAAAAACTTCAAAAATTAAGAAAATCCTGTTTTAAGAAAGAACAATGTGCTCATATTTTAAAAAAAGGAGCGAACAAAGGTGAAAGGTGTGTGAAGTTGTGTAGTGTAGGTGAAAAATTGTGTAATTTGCATAACAAACGTGAACCTTCCGAAAAAGTCAAAATTCAACCTTCTAAAAAAGTCAAAATTGAACCTTCCAAAAGTGAATTGCCAGAAAAAATTGAAAACTATAAAAGAATTAAAATCAACAGATTGAAATTAAACCACAAATATGTTTTTGTAAAAAAGATCAGTAACAGGGATGTTGTTCTTAGATGTTGTGATGAACTCTACTTGCTCAAATTACCAGTAAATCTTCAAATTCCAAATATCAGTAATGTTCATTATTATTTAGTAAGAAAATCTCCATCTGATAAAGTTAAATGGTCAAATTAAACACAAGACAAAAAAAAATGGAGCGGGGGAATAGACCACTTTGTAATTCCAAGAGAATTACTTAGCGGTCTATTCCCCCGCTCATAGGGTATTTTTGAATGACCTTGACCTATTTTCAAAATTTACAATGGAGGGTTAATTTCTTATAAAAGCGGGATAACAAAATGACTTTTTACTTTTTACAAACTAGTCCTAAAAAGAACAATGTTCGTATATTATTAAAAAAGGGTAAAAGATGTGTTGTGTAAATCAAACATTATGCAGTGCGCACAACAAATACCTCCTTTTGTTAAAACTGAGAGGTTAGTGTAAAAATGAAACAAAAAAAAATAGGAGCGGGGGAATAGACCACTTTGTAATTCTAAAAGAATTACTTAGCGGTCTATTCCCCCGTTCATAGGGTATTTTTTGGTGACCTTGACCTACTTCTTACACTTATAAATTTTCGCTAACTGCTATTGACCTTGAAAATAAATAGGTCAAGGTCATTCAATAATTAAAAAGAAAAATGGAGGTGTACGGTTTTACAGAACCGTACACCTCAGAAACCTAACAGAAGAAAAGCTAAATCTACCTATATATAAATGACCTTGAGACTTAGAAATTTTCGCTAAGTCTTTTTGTTGACCTTGAAAATAAGTAGGTCAAGGTCATTCGATAACTAAAAAGAAAATGGGGGTGTACGGTTTTACAGAACCGTACACCCCCGGAAACCTAAAAGAAGAAAAGCTAATTTACAATACAATCTGCCTAGAGTTTAAGAATTAATAAAAATAAAAAAAATAAAGAAATAAAATTTAGTTTAAAAAAATAGCTAGACGGCCCAGCGCTGCACATCATGATTACAGTGTGATCATCACGTAAGCGAACTCACACACCTCACCATAAGCGCACAACGCTAAGCTAAAACAAAAATGTTATTTTGAAATAGCAAGTTGCTTAATTAAATTTAGGAAAAAATGTTATACAAATATGTTTTTATTTCCTAACACTAAAGGAGCCAGTGTCTCGCCATTAGCGACGCAGAACAACTGAGGTCTAGCGAAACTCCGGAGGTAGGCGAACTACCCATCCAGCACGTATAGAGGTTGTAAGTGACCCGCTTTGGTGAGCGTAATCACTACAAAAGCGGTAGCCGGTTTTACCATTATTGGTTTTACCATGCAAAAGATGGAAGGAAAAAAGGAAAGGAAATTGGAATTGAAAGGTGTCCCTAACTAAAAAGGAGTACAAGACAAGAGAGGGAATGCCCTCAACAAGCTTGTTGGAAAAAGGAAATTGGAATAGAAAGGTATTAAAAACATATCATATAACATTCCTAAAAACAAAAATTTTACTTTAAATTTAAACATTCCAGGCAGAAATATATTGTAAGTAAAAGAAAGATTTTAAAATAATACTAACTACCAAACCAGCAAAATAAAAACAAACTACAAACCCTAGGGTATCTACAAGCACAAACAACTACCATGCCTTAAAATTAATCAGTCCTACGTCAAGATGTTATTATACAAATAACACCAAGATATTTTCACCAAACAGCAAAAATGATAAAATGTTCAGGGCGCCTTCTGAACATGTTACCACCTCACTGTCTAGCGAGCAACTGATGCCGAACCACACGCGCAGATCCCGGACCCCAACTCGGCTTGAGGTCATCCCCCCTCCTCGCTTACCCCCTCCCAAACCACAGGACCCTTACTGCGGGTTTGGTTTCCATCATTCTTTTGCCATTGTTCCAACAGGCAACAACATTTCTTTCTTTACTTTACATTGGATTTGTAAATATTTTAAGTGTTAAAACTTCTCAATATTTAATATTTTAGGACTTTGAAAAATTTTCAAACCTATCATTCTTTTGCAACTGTTTAAACAGGCAACAACACTTCTTTCTTTATTTTTACTTTACATTGGACTTGTAAAACTTCCTAATAATTAATACTTTCTGACTTAGAAAAATTTTCAAACATTTGCTTCAACATTTATTTTACAATATCAAGTTTATAATGCCTCCAACAGACAACAATTTTCCTTTTGGATGTACAATTTGTGAAAAAATATATAAAATAGTTGAACCAGAAGACTTAACGGATGACGAAAGTATTTTTGAAAATAGTTTGATTCCAGTAGAAGATACATCTGATGCTACATCCGATGCTACATCCGATGCTACATCCGATGCTACATCCGATGCTACGTCTGATGCTACAAGTGATGAAGAAAATATTTTGGAAGTACCAGTAGCAATAGGCGAAGAAACACCGTTAACACATGTTGTAACAATTAACTATGATCCAGTACAATATATACATGCTCTTGTTCGGCGACGTTTGTTTCCGGCATCGGACATGGAGGAAGATGAAAGCGATAACGATTTGGAAATAACATATTTAAACAACAGCAATGATGATCACACTTACGACGCATAATATATGTATTATTTTGAACTTAAATTATTTGACGTTGGCACTTAGATTTTTTTTAAAACTTCCATTATTTGACCTTGAGACTTAGAATTTTTTTAAAACTTCCATTATTTGACCTTGAGACTTAGATTTTTTCTAAAACTTTCATTATTTGACCTTGACACTTAGATTTTTTTAATACCTGCATTATTTGACACTTAGATGTTTTTTTAAACTTGCATTATTTGACCTTGACACTTAGGAGTTTTGAAATATAAGAAATTTAACTGTTATTAACACTTTTTGTGTTTAATACAGAAAAAGTGGTGGGGGTAGTCTATAAATAGGGGTAGTTTAAGAGTGGTTCTTATTATTACTGCAACTTTTTTGGAGAGCACACCTACGTCATGTATTACTGCATCAGTTGTGAAGAATCTTTTGAAAATGAAAACTTACTACAAATACACAAAGAAGTGTACCATAACAACGAAACAAGAAACAATGCAGAAGAAGAAGATTTAGAAGAATTAGATCAAATGCTGGCTACCCATCAACAACAACTAAATTCAAGACCAAGTGTTATTCAATACGCACCCGGACCATCTTTGGATGTGGAATTATACGCCCGAGCTTTACCAGGCAGTGTAGTAACTCATTTTAAGATTGACAATGCTCAATTGCAACTAGCACAATTTATATTGAAAGCAAAAACATTAGTAACAGAAACATTGAAGAATGAACTAAGAAGATTAAATTTTATAAAGTTTGGAATATTATTAGATACTGTATTTACAAATGTTCAGAATGAAACATCACCAAGAGGATTTTTAACTAAAAACAAAACCATCATGTTTGCATCGGATATAAGCTCAATTGTGGATGATTGTTTTGAAGAACTTTTAACAAAATTACAAGAACATGAAGGAAGAGGTTCTGGATGGAGTTTGTTAAGTATAACAAGCTTAGATGTGAGAGTTCATAAACATGGATATGGAATGAGAGGTAGTAGTTATATTGCTTTGCCAAGGAAGATTCGAGTAACCAAATCTTGTGTTAATGTACAAAATGAAAATGCTGAATGTTTCAAGTATGCAATGCTTGCAAAATATGTAGAAGATCATGTGGAACGACCGAGTAGAGCATACGATGAGGTTTCCTATATGTATAACTTTCAAGGCATGACTTATCCTGTTTCAATTCAAGACATATCAAAATTTGAAAAGAAAAATCCTTTTGCATCTGTAAACATCTTTGGCTTAGATTCATCCAACAATGTCTATCCCTTACGTATAACACCCACCGAACGCAGAGATCATACCGATTTATTATTAATAACAAAAGGTGATATTTCACATTATGTATATATTAAAGATTTCGAAGCTCTAGTTTGCAAACAGTTATCAAAACATAAAGTAGAAAAAACCACTTGTAAAAGATGTTTTTGTTTTGTAAACAAACCATTAAGAAGAGGTGGTTCAGAATGGTTGATGGAACATCAAAAATTATGCAATGGAAACTATGAAGTAAGAATTAAATTACCACACCCTAGCAGATCACAAGTAAAATTTGATAAAGTTATCCAACAATACAGAATTCCCGTTGTAGTGTATGCAGATTTTGAATCTTCATTGCTTCCACTTGAACAAGAAGAAGGAGAGGAAATTACAAGCAGAACAAAGTATCAACTTCACAAACCAAACAGCTACTGTTTAATAGTAAAATCCACTCTGCCTGAAGAACATCTTCAAGAATATGGTTTAACATCTACACCAAAGATTTATCGTGGAGAAGAAGCAGCTCGATACTTTGTTGATGATTTATACGACATCGCTGGAAAAGTGGAAGCAATGTATAGCAATGTGGTTCCTATGTCACCTATGACACCGGAAGAAATTTATCTTTATGATTCGACAACAACATGCTATTTGTGTAACAATCAATTTACAGAAACTAAAGTTAAAGTTCGCGACCATGACCATCTGACAGGAGCCTACAGAGGTGCAGCTTGCAACGGATGTAACATCAACTACAAACTACCATCTTTTATTCCCGTGGTTTTTCACAATCTTAGCGGATACGATGGACATTTTATCATTCCCGAATTAGCAAGAGACAACGGTGAAATAGACGTTATAGCACAAACTATGGAAAAATTTATAAGCTTTTCAAAAAAGGTGGGCAAAATTAAACTTAGATTTGTTGATTCTTTTCGATTTATGCCTTCCAGTCTTATGAAACTTTCTGAAAATTTAAGAAGACAAAATTTAATAGAAACAAGCAAAATTGTACCTGCAGAAAAAATGGATTTGGTTCTTCGGAAAGGAGTTTTCCCGTATGATTACATCGATGGACTACATAAATTTCAAGAAACGTCACTTCCTCCACCAGAAGCTTTCAAAAGTAAACTTACCGATTTGGACATTTCACCTGAAGACTATCAACACGCATGCAGAGTTTGGGACGAATTGGAAATGAACACTCTGGGAGATTATTCTGGCTTTTATGTAAAACTTGATGTGACCCTTCTCTGCGATGTGATGGAAGAATTTAGAAACACCTGCTTTGAAGCTTACGGATTAGACCCTCTTCATTCTTATACTTCTCCAGGACTAGCTTGGCAAGCTATGCTAAAAGAAACAAAGTGCAACCTTCAATTATTAACAGATATTGACATGGTGTTGATGATCGAATCGGGCGTTAGAGGTGGATTGACCCAAAGTGTTACTAGACATGTTAAAGCTAACAACAAATATCTTCCAAACTACGATAAAGAAAAACCATCAGTGTTCTTAGGATATTTCGATGCCAACAATTTATACGGATGGGCCATGTCTAATCCACTTCCTTTTGGAAACTTTGAATGGGTTAATCCAGACTCTATTGGTGATATTTCGCAAATTTCAAAAGACGGAGACACCGGATACATATTGGACTGTGACTTTGAATATCCAGAACACTTGCATGATTTTCATTACGATCTTCCGCTCCTTGCAAAAACAGAAGTTTCACCAATTGGCAAACATCCAAAATTAATGATGACTCTTGAAAATAAACAAAGATACGTAGCTCACTTTTGGGTTGTTCAACAAGCACTCCAATTGGGTTTACGTATAACCAAAATTCATAGAGTTTTAAAATTTTCCCAATCTTGCTGGTTAAAACCGTACATTGATTCAAACACCAGAAGAAGAGCAGCTGCAACATCAACATTTCAAAAGGACTTTTTTAAATTAATGAATAATGCGATATTTGGAAAAACATTGGAAAACAAAAGAAAACACAAAAATGTTAAATTAATTACAGATCCTATAAAACTAGAAAAACTTGTACAAAAACCAAACTTTGAAACATCCGTTATCATCAATGAAAATCTTGTGGCAGTATCTATGAAGAAGACAAGCGTGAAAATGGATCGTCCGTTGTACGTTGGAATGTCAATCTTGGATATTTCCAAAACCCACATGTACGATTTCCACTACAACAAAATGGTCGCCTTCTACGGTAGAGATAACATCGGAATCGCCTACATGGACACGGACGCTTTCATCTACTGGATTCTTACTGAAGATATGTATTTGGATCTTCGAACATTTGTTCACAAAAATGAATTTGATTTTAGTGACTATCCAAAAGATCATTTAAATTATGACAATGATCGGAACAAAAAGAAACTTGGAAAATTTAAAGACGAAGCAAATGGAATTTTACTGAAATAACTTATTGCACTAATGTCAAAATTGTATTCACTACAATTGCATAAAGAAGAAAACAATATTATTAAAAAAGCTAAGGGAGTAAAAAGTTTGTATCTTAAGAAGAATGTAAATTTTGAACACTACAAGCAATGCTTATTTGAAGAAACGACTATAACTGCAAAATTCAACACCATCAGAAGTTTCAACCATCAACTGTACAGCGTAACAGAAGTGAAAAAAGCACTCTGCTCCAATGATGACAAACGACACATTCTTCCAGACAAAATTCACACTTTACCATTCGGCCACTACTCTCTCAATCCTATCAATGAGTAAAAAGAAAAAGAAAAAAAGAAAAAAAAAGAAAAAAAATAAAAAAATAAAAAAAGAAAAAAAGAAAAAAAGAAAAAAAAGGGGAAATCACAGCATCCTCGCTGTGATTTCCCCTTTTTTTAAAATATGTTGAAATGACCTTGAACTATAAAAGCGGATGCAGAAAAAGAAACACTCAATACTAACTTGACTTTGTTAGTAAAATCATCATGACAGACTTAAAGGAAAAGATTGTTAATGAACTTCATAAACCTGCAAGAATAAAGTTTCCACGACGAAATACTGTTGTAAAAGGAATAAATGATTTATATCAAGCAGATTTAATTGAAATGCAACCGCATAGTAAAATAAATAAAGGATTTAAATACATACTTACGATTATTAATTGTTTTACTAAAGTTGCAGATGCTTTGCCATTAAAAGACAAAACTGGTAACAGCATAACAAAAGCTATGGAAGTAGCTATAAAAAGAGATAAAAATAAAATTAAACATTTACAAACTGATGATGGGATAGAATTTTTTAATAAACATTTTGCCTTGTTAATGAAAAAATATAACATAAATCATTATTCCACAAATTCTGAGAAAAAGGCAGCTATAATTGAAAGATTTAATAGAACCTTAAAAGGTGCAATGTATAAAATGTTTTCGAAAAGAGGTTCTTACGTATGGGTTGATATCTTACCAAAATTAATAAGCGATTACAACAACAAGTTTCATAGAACTATCGGTATGGCACCTAACAAAGTGAATAAGAAAAACGCTAAACTAGTTTTACAACGAATTAAAAAGAATACACAGCCAAAAGCGGAACAAAGAAAACCAAGAAAATTTAATGTAAATGATAAAGTTCGAATTAGTAAATACAAAGGAGTGTTTACTAAAAAATACCTGCCCAATTGGACAAGCGAAGTTTTTACAGTGTATAAAGTACAACCTACTGTACCGGAAACTTATATTTTAAAAGATAACAAAGGAAATTTGTTACAAGGCGGTTTTTACGGACATGAATTGTTAAAGTCAACAGTAGGCGATGTTTATCTTGTTGAAAAGGTGTTGCAAAGGAAAAAAGACCAAGTTAAAGTACGTTGGTTGGGGTTTGATAAAACTGAAGACTCGTGGATACCTATAAAAGATTTGATTTAGTTTTAAATCAACTTGTTTACTCTTCTGCCTTTGAATAAGATGGAGATTGTTCACCATAAAGATAAATTTAATATTAATAACATTGATGATTTAACCGTAGATAACGTTAAAATCAACAATGGTAAACACGGCAGTTTATTTCCAAACACTGTACGATGTATAGTCAGCGGTCCTTCAAACTGTGGCAAAACTAACGTTGTGTTTAACTTAATTACAAACACAAAAGGATTGCGATTTAATAACCTATATATTTTTTCAAAGTCCTTACATCAACCAAAGTATCAATTGTTGGAAAAGATCCTGACTGATGTGCCCGATGTTAACTATTACAAATTTAATGCTAGTGACAGTGTTATGCAACCAGACCAGGCTAAGCCGTATTCTGTATTTGTATTTGATGATGTATCTAGTGAAAATCATGATACTATTAGAAACTATTTTGCCATGGGAAGACATAATAATATTGATAGCATATATATCGGACAAACATATAGCAAAATTCCAAAACAACTAATTAGAGACAATGCAAATATTTTAGTTTTATTCAAACAAGACGATACAAACCTAAAACATATATACAACGATCATGTAAATGCTGATATGTCATTTGATAAATTCAAAGAGCTTTGTGGAAAAGCTTGGGCGGAAAAATATGGATTTTTGGTAATTATGAAAGATAAAGCTATAACAGATGGTCGTTACCGCATAGGTTTTGATAAATTTGTTTTAATACATTAATTAACAACATTATCGTACAAGTCTTCATGGTGTAAACATGGTTAATCAGGAAAAGCTATTAAAAGAAATAAAATCACTTAGTGATTCTATTAGACATAAAAACAGAGCGTTAAGATTAGGAATAAGTGAAAGAGAGAAATTTCTGGAATCAACATTTAAACCTATTACTGAGCCATTAAAACAATTAGGACAAAATGTTAAACATTCAACATTTAATTTTTCCGGAGATGCTATTTTACCCATTTCAAAATTTGAACAAAAAGAAGAATATGAAAGTGATACAAGTTTTACACAACAAGGAGAAACAACTGAAGAAGAAAGCGAACTAGGTGAAGAAACGGATGTTTTAACAGAAAAAGAAGGTCTTTCTACAAGCGAAGAACAACAAGAAGAAGAAGAGCCTATTAATCCATCCAACTTGAGCAAATTGGGCTCGGATATTGCGTATAAAGGGCCGCTTGCAAGACAATTTGTATTAAAAATGTTACATTCTGCACAACCAACTCGAAAATATCATACTTTTGGTGCTAGAATAGAAGAAAATGGGCTAATGATTGGAGATAGCAAACTTGATGTAGACGAACATGACAATATTATTATAAATAATAAACAATACAAGGGTACAAAAGGATTGTTTGAACTTGTTTTTAAGCCGAAACCTAATAAATATACTAAAAAGGATTTAAACATTTTTAAACAAATATTGGAGGATACAAATGCGCATAAGAAAAATTATTCTAAAAATTTCAATGTTCATAGAAATGCATCAGAAAAATATAAAACTATTATTGCTAAACTTTTCCCACCAAAAAGAAGGGAACCCATAAAAAGAAAATCATTATCTTCTGCTGAAATAAATATTTTACATAAAAGAAGAAAAACAAATCAATCAAATTTATCAGGAAAAGGATTATTAAAAAACTTGTATGATACTAATATAATATACTACAACGATATAAACAAATTGGTTGACAGAATGAAGTTGATATATGAAGCTAAACAAGCCGGACATAGTGGTTTAGAAAATGAATGGGTAGCTTTGGTCGGCGAACTGCGAAATCGAGGAGTAATTGCATAAAAAAATATGAGTATATATAATACAAGTATAACTGATTAAATATTCAGTATAACCATGAGTGTGGATAAGTTTGGACGGTATTCCGAAACTGGAAGCAAATCAGGATCTTATGGAAAAAGAGGTGGTTTACCACTAACATCCGATGGAGATTATGATATAAATAACAAACGGTTAAAGTTTGTAAATGATCCAAAAGATGATAATGATGCGGTAAATTTTAAAACTTTAAGAAGTGAAACATTACCTAGCTTAAAGCTTCAAAATGAAGTGTATAACGCTAATTTTTATAGAATTGTAAATCTTCCAAAACCAATAGATAAGAATGATTCGGTAAATAAAGAATATTTAATGTGGTACATAAACCAAACCTTACGATATGATCCTAGGAGTAATAATAAAGTATACGATGCAAAAGATCTTAGAATAGCCAATATAGCAGATCCTATTAATGATCAAGATTCAGTTACAAAAAAGTATTTACATTCAGTCATCCCTGAAAAAACAGATAAATTTTCCTTTTACAACTTTGTAATACATGATATTGGAGACCCTAAAGATATGAAAGATGCTGTAAACCTTCAATATCTTACAGATCATTATATTACGCATGATATTAATACAATTGATTGCAAAAATAAAGTGTTAACTAACGTTAAGGAAGGAACTGCAAAATCACATGCAGCTACAATAAGTCAAATAATGAAATTAAAAGATAACAAATGGAATGCGGATGCAAAAATAATTACTAATGTTAAAAAAGGGTCGGATGAAATTGATGTTGCAACAATTGGACAAGTTCCTGTATTAAAAGTATATGAAGACGGTAGTCAACAGTTTGATTGCAAAGGGAAACCACTAGTCAATGTTGCAGAAGGAATAAGAGACAATGATGTAGTTACAGTAGCACAAATGCATCAGAAGGGACACATATACTATAATCTTTTTCTAAGAAAAGATTTTAATAAGCAGTCTTTTTTTGTGAAGACTTGCGATTGACTAGCTTAAAAGACCCTATTAATTTTACTGATGCTGTTAATGTAAATTACATTGTAAGACTCTTAAGTGTAGTATTATATGATATTTATAACACAATAAAGCCCATAAAATCTGATCAAAAATTAAATTGGGTTAAAAAGAATGTTATGGAAAAATATTTTTTAAATAAGGAAACTGATACTTTAAGAACTTCTAAAGATGATGATGATGAAGAAGATACAATCCTTCCACAAAACTGGAAAAAAATGTTTTACCCATAAACAAACATACTTATAAATAAACAATGTCAAAGGATAAGTGCATCATTCATTATAAAGCTTTTATAAAATAAACAAGTATCGACATTTCCTTTCACTATAAAAGACCATGTTGAAAGTTCAACGCATCAGTCATAATCGACACGTTATAAAGAGAGGAAGAGGAATAGCATCAACAGCACTTTCTCTTATTACTAAGCCGGTTGGAGCTATAGTTAATAAAGCTATCGATTTATTACCTGTAGAACTACATTTACCAGGAGGTTATCAATATTGTGGTCCTGGAACAAAATTGAAAAAAAAGACTCGCTAGAGGAGATCTTGGAATAAATAAACTTGATCAAGCCTGCAAACAACATGATATAGCATATTCAAAGTTTGCAGATACTAAAAATAGATCAATAGCGGATAGAGCACTTGCTGAAAAAGCTTGGCAAAGAGTAACATCCAGTGACGCTAGTATCGGTGAAAAAGCAGCAGCTTTAGCGGTATCAGCAGCAATGAAGGGTAAAACGATGTTTGGAGGTGGAAAGAAGAAAGGAGGTGGAAAAAGGAGAAGAAAACCTGCAAAGAAACGTGGAGGAAATATAAGAAGAAAACGACGATCCACCGCAGGTAAAAATAAAAAGAAACAAACAATATGGTCAATGATAAAAAAAGGAGGAGGATTATACCTAAGACCGTATCGTGTGTATTAAACAGAAAAAAACAATTACTAATTCCAAATAAAGAATTAACAGATAAAGAATTAATTACTTATGTTTCTTGTTTAAAAATTCCATTTTTTAGAGGAGTGTTTATGAAAGATGCATTACCTGTTAAAATATGGAAAAATGAAACCGGAATAGTAAATTTAGATAATAGTAAAGGATCAGGCACTCATTGGGTATGTTATAAGAAACTAGGATCAACTATTTACTACTTTGATAGTTTTGGTAATCTCCCACCACCAAAAGAACTACAATATTATTTTAAAACAGCTAAAAATGTACTATACAATTATAAAAGAGAGCAACCTGATGATACGGTAATCTGTGGACATTTATGTTTAGATTTTTTAACAAAAAGTGTTAGTCAACTTTAAGATGTCTTCCTATACAGTATCATTAACTGGAACTTCATCTACTTTGCGAAGTGTTCTTTTCCCTGCGTTACGTTTGGAAAAAGATAAATTATGGGAAGCCGCATTATTAGATATAACAACTTATAATTCTATTCCCAACGTTACTGAAAATGTTAATGACAAAATACATTATTACAAAACAAAAGATAAAAATACAAACAAATATTCAGATATACAAGTATTTAGTTTACCCACTGGAGCATATGAAATTGATGATATAAATGAAGCGATACAAAATCATATGGGAAAAGATAATATAACAATAAAAGGAAATAACAATACTATGAAAGCTGAAATTAAATCTAAATATTATATAGATTTTAGCAAAGAACATTCAATTGGTAGTTTATTAGGATTTCCTAAAACAACAAAAATTTTAGAACCTAATATTAACCATTCAGGTGCTAGAACTGTAACAATAATGAAAGTTAACAGTATAGATATTACATGTAATATTATACATGGTTCTTATAGAGATGGTGAAAATACTCATATATTGCACACATTCTATCCAACGGTCGCTCCGGGTTTTAAAATTGTGGAAAAGCCACAAAACTTGGTGTACCTACCGTTAAACACCAGTTTTATTTCAGACATTGTGGTGAACATACTAGATCAAGACGGAAATCATATTGATTTTAGAGACGAACCTATAACTATACGAATACATATAAAATCAACCGTATAACAATGGGGTTATCATTTAAAAAGAAAGAGCTGACTGGTAAACAAGTCAGTAGCACTTCAGCTATAGAAGGATTAACAAGTGATAACATTCGTTTTCTAGAAGAAATTGGATTAAAACTTATTAATAATGGAAATATTGGATATAGCGCAGGGTCCGACATTCGACGAAACCTTATGGGAAAAGGAATATCATACGCACAACCCTTACGCTTCATCAAAATTAAATAATAATGATGAAATTAGAATTCCCATACAACAACAGGATATTTATACACTTCCATGTGAAAGTTATTTGTATATCGAAGGAAGAGTAACAAAAAGAGATGGAAGCACTGCAAGTACTGTTCCGTTCATAAATAACCCCATGGCATATTTGTTTGATGAAATAAGATATGAAATTTCCGGAGTTACAGTAGATTCAACAAAAAAGGTGGGAATTACAAGTACATTAAAAGGATTAGCATCTTTAACACCGAGTGAAAAAAATATGCTGGCCGCCGCAGGATGGGTAGCACCCGATTCCAGTACAATCACTCCAAACACTTCAGGCAATTTTGACTTTTACATTCCTTTAAGATTACTTTTAGGCTTTGCCGAAGATTACCGAAAAATAATAATAAACGTAAAACAAGAATTAGTTTTGTTAAGATCATCAAACGACAAAGATATTATTCAAGCAACTGATGGAACAACGGAAGCTACTTTAGAATGGAAAATGCAATTAGACAAAATTGTTTGGAGAGTACCGCATGTACGGTTAAACGATCAGAATAGAATTTCATTATTAAGAACTTTAAAATCAGATCGTGATATCGTAATACCATTTAGAAGTTGGGAGTTTCATGAATATCCGGTTTTACCGGAAACACAACGTCATACATGGACTGTAAAAACTTCTACTCATTTGGAAAAGGCAAGATATGTAATATTTGGATTACAAACAAAAAGAAGAAACGAAATAACTAAACATGCTGGTGAATTTGATCATTGCAAACTTACAAATTTTAAGGTGTTTCTAAACTCTCAATTCTTTCCATACGACAACTTCAACATAAACTTTACAAAATACAGGTTTAGCGTTTTGTACGATATGTACGCAAGATTCCAAAATTCATATTATGGAAAAACAAACACACCTTTATTAACGCCAAACCAATTTAAATCTAACTATCCGATTGTTGTAGTTGATTGTTCAAAACAAAACGAATCTGTAAAATCTTCCAGTGTAGATATAAAAATAGAAATGGAATTTGAACAAAATGTACCCAAAGATACACCTGCTTATTGTTTAATTTTACATGATAAAATTGTTACATATACACCTTTAACAGGAATTGTAAAAGCAGTTTTGTAAAATGAAAAGGAAAAAAAAATACCCCCACCACTCGGTTATAAAAGCAGGAGCGGGAACAAAAATTGTTTAGTTTACTGTCTACAGTTGTATGGGTAACATCGTCTACAGCATTATAAACAAAATGAGTTCTTTATCAGTTGTACAAGACGTTTCCGAAACAGCACCTTTATTGGAAAATGATGATAAACATTTTGAAGAAAATATTGTAAAGGAAATTGATGACTTTTTAAAGTTTGGAAAACAAAATAAAAAGTTGGAAAATAATAAAACAAACGTAAGAAAGAAAAGAAAACTTGAAGAAAATATTCCACCAAACATTTTAACTGAAGTTTTCCTTCGCATCTTTTATCCTATTTCATCTTGCATGAGTAAAAGTGTGTCGATAGGATTGGTAAAATCATTAGACTACTCTCCCGCAGTAATACTAAGCCATGGAACAAAGATGGTTTTATTTTCAGAAAATGCTTGGGATTCCTTTTTAAAACATCTACATCTTATTGAATGTTATTTAGCCAACAGTTTCTTTGGAAGAAAAACTAACATTCGACTTTTGGATTGTGACAATGAAATTGACATTATTAAACATCGTGGTCAACAACAAGTAAGAATTAGAGACTCGACACAATTTGAAAATAAAATTCTTCTAACACGTGAAGAATTTTACATTTTAAACTATGCAACATCACCTATTACCAGGTATATGAAACAACTAGTATTTTCAAGCTCTGTTATTAAGGAATATCTGGTAGATGCATGCGAAAAACAACCAGAAAGCACTTTACAATACGGACCAATAGATACATCCATCTTTAATAGAATACCTCACGAAGTGGAAATGTGGAGGCAGTTAAGAAACTTTGAACCTTTTACCGAAGTTGCAACGGAGGCTACAGAAGAAGAAACCAACAACAACAACAACAGTACAGAAGAAGAAACCACCAACAACAATAATACAGAAGAAGAAACTTTGCTAGGTTAAAACTACAATGTAATTTAACAAAAGAATAAACCGTGGGGTAGGCCTACTGGGGATGGTGCCCACGTTAAACATACACCAACGCGCCTACAACTGTACGGCCTGGTTTATATATATATATCTAACCTACCGTGGTGTGGAAAACAGTTGATCAGCAGACACCATGATGAGCAGACAGGATGAAGAAATGGCAGCAAAACCTTGTGTAATTGAATTTCAAGCATTTCGCGGAAACGATGATAGATTTATCATAAAAGAATTGGTAATTTTGGATTTGCTTACACAAGTAGCATACCCGTTTTTATTTGAAGCACCGTGTTCTGTCCATGAACTAAAGTCAAAAGCTAAAATAAGAAACAGATGGCTAACAAATAATTTTCATCATATCCATTGGTATGAAGGTTTCCTACCGTACAACAATGTACACAAAATTATGTTTCATTTTTGCAAACAATTTACACACATATATACCAGAGGATTGGAAAAAAAGAATTGGATACGACAGTACACAAACAAAGAAGTTTTAAACATAAAAGTGGACAAAACATTTCACTTTGATGCTAGAAATATTTGTGTTTCTACAATAAATCCGAAACACAACCAATCTCAATGCGCATTACAAAACGCGTATCACTTGGCTGCTTACTTACAACAACAAACGGAAGAATGTAGTGGGGGTTCCGAAGGTTATATAAACGAAGAGGCAACACACCCCGAGTATCAGTCTAACTCCATACTCCGAACAGACAACATCTCCTGTGAAGGATGGCATCACAACAGTTTCTCCAATGTTTAGTTGAACAATTCAACTTGCATTCAAAATCAAATACTCTAATTATCAAGAAATGTTCAGAATTAAAAGAACAGAAACATTATATTGTTCATGAAATGAAGAAAATTGATACAACGCATGGAGACGCAGTCGTCGCATCTTTATCCGATGCACCATATACACCGGGTGATGAACCAAAGTTTCAAGTATATCTTCCAAAACGATTCGTCCAGTTGCTGCAAAATGAAGATCTGCGGGAAATTCAACCAGGATCATTATATTTGGTGTCACACGGAATGAGCGGAAACAACTCTACGGAACTAACTCTGCACATCGCACAAAAATAACATTGTAAAAAAAATGTTTTAAATAAAAAGATAAAAAACAACATATCAGTATATGTTTTTATATACTGATATGTTGTATTTTTTTAAAACCTCAAACGGATGACCTTGAACTTTTAATCGATAGTAGTATTCGATTATTTTATTCGATAGTATTATTCGATTATTTTATTCGATAGTTTTATTCGAATACTTTACATAAATACGAAACTTTAACGTTGAGAGGCTCAGTTCTGTTTAAGACAAGCTACAACCAACATGTCATCCAAAAGAAATAATCTAACACTTATAACTTATTGTTGCAAAGAAAAATGTTTTAGAATACCTGAAGATCAAGTTGACGGAAAAGCTTGTACAAAATGTAATTCTTTCAGCTATTGTAAATGTAGTTGCAAAACATATCAAAAGAACCGGTTGGATAAACTAGAAGAATTGCAACATCGACTCGGTCTATTGTGGCAACGATTAAATTCAAAGTGATTAAACAAACACCTGCCATTACCCCCACCACTACCCCCACTACCATCGGAGGTACCTGCAGCACCGGCTTTGCAATAGTCATTCCTGCTACACCTCTCGTCGAGTAAACAACTCTAGTCATGTCTCTCAACATTCGCGGGATTCACTACAACACTATCAATCTTACAACCTACAAGGATTTGGAAATTTTTAGTGAAGAACTAAAACAACTTATAACCACTGGGTTTGGTTTATCTTTAGAACTTTATGCAACAAACAATCAAAACGAAAAAAATGTGTTTTTGCCAACTTACAACAACAAGAAGAATGAAAATAAACAAGAACTTTCAGCACCGACAACAACTTACTTTTCAAATTTGGGAGCAAACTTTACTAACTTGTAAAATAATACTTTTGTAAAAAAAACAAATAAATAAAAAAAGAAAATATCTTGCATTTTCGGATTTTCCGAAAATGCAAGATCTTTTTTAAAAATATCCCTAACCGACCTTGACCCACTTCCGGCCATTTAAAATTTAAATACCCAGCACAGCAGGGCATTTAAACTTTAAATACCCACCAAAAACACGTCACAGCTACGTCACAGCTGATGACGTCACTTCCGGTCACGTGACCGGAAGTAGCTGTCAAAAAATTGACTGCCTGTCAAAGTTTGATTGGGCCAGCAGCCCCAAGTGCCCACTACTTAGTTAAAATACTACTAGGCATGATGCAGTACATTACGCGTTTAAGGTAGACCTATTGGTATTTTTTAACACTGGTTATATTTACACAGGAGCATCTACAGTAACCAGGGCCGCCGACAGACATTTTGAGGCCCGGGGCAAAGTTTGAGAGTGAGGCCCCTCAATACAAAAAATCGCAAATAAAAAATAACTTTGTCGGTCAAATAGCTACATTTTTATAATCTGCTGATTACAAACTTTTTGATTTTAAAATGTTGAATATCACAGATCTGTACTAAACTTTTGATTTATGAATTTAAAAAATTCAAAGCATTACAAACAGTAAAAGCTGGTATAAAATCCTTTTTGATACGACTACTGAATAACCCATAACTTTGGTTTAAAAGCACTAGACTAAAAAGTGTATGTTTCTAAAGCCTGTACCTACGGGTAAAAAGGATTTAAGAAACAGTTTTAAGTTATTATACAAATTATTCACGGACTACCTAACTACTATAAACTAATTCCTACTATTTCTTGGGCTACTCTCACCTTTTTATTTTAAGTTGCGTAGACCCCTCAGTCAATCCTTTTGTTGAAATCCAAATTTCAAACACGTCAACTATTTTAAAAAAACACTAACACACAGACACATTCTTTAACACAATTACATACATAGTCTACGCACTCCCGATATTTCGCGGAACCTCAAAAACGTCCCGCGTCTTCAGGGGGATTTTCCCTAACTTGCCGTTGTCGGTCACGTATCCGCCGCGAGCGCCGAATTTGAACTGGCCAAACTACTTTAAACTACTTACTATAAACTACTTTACTTGTTTTCCTTCTGTTTTCCAACTCCAATAATGCCTGTGGTGCGTATGACGTCACCAAGACACAATTTTACAGGTTGTATCCTAGCCCTAGCCTTGGTAAAAGTATAGCTTAAGTCGAAGGTGTAGACTAGTAATAACTACTCCATGACTGGTCAAGATACTTTATTGTGCCAGCTGATGCTACAGATGAGCGCATTCTTTCGGTTTTGCTGATGGCATCATGAGCTGCTTAAATTTTAGTATGGAGGAAACCTGAATTTCTTTGGACCTTGATTCATACCACAGATAAACGATTGCATTCGTTTATGTATTCGTTTATCTGTGTTCATACGTAGCTGAACTCAAACGCAGAGGAGAAACAAAGCTGAAGTTGTTAATAATTGGAAAAAATTAATGTCACGTAATGAGTCGTAAATTAAATGTTTGTTATTACTATTATTCTTTTGTAAAATATACACCATTTAGCTCAAACTGGACATCCTTTTGTTTGGCCCATCGTAGGCCTGTACAAACACGTTTTGTGATGAATTATAGGGTGTAAACGATTGGTATTGGACGATTGCTGATCTTGGTACGGATTTAGTTAATGCGAGGTCTGGTGCAGGCCTATAATCTCGGGGGGCCCCAGACGAGACAGCCGAAAACCAAATGAAATTGTATCAAAATCAGGGCCGCCGAGAGGGGGGGCAAAGGGGGCAGATTGCCCCGGGCCACAAAAGGAAGGGGGGCCACATTTTGAGCTCAGAATATTTTTGAGGATGATTAAATATTAAACTGAAAATGAAATATTATAGTTTTTAAATGAAGGAGACCAAAATGAAAATATGTATTAGAAGATATATAAAAAACTTAGTACTTATACAACTTACATTACAGTGCCGTCCCTAGGGTTGGCGGCGCCCGGGGCAAACGTGGTCGCGGCGCCCCCCCCCCCCCCAGTATTAGCCGCATGTCAGCTTTTTGCGCAGTCACAATACTTACACGGCATACTTAAAAAATTCATATATGAAAGGGTAATTCCAGGACTGCACAAAATTAAGAACATTAAATGGTTCAGAATATCTGTCACAAGAAAATAAATAATGAATTAAATCGATATTCACTGTCACTCTAACTTGGCCTACATCACCGTGATTGACTAAGTGTCTCTGTCTGAAACCAGTCACTGGCATCAAAAACAGTAACGACTGACAACATCACCCACTACAAGTGTTGCCAAAAACCAGGTATTTTCGGGTACTTTGGAGGCCGTGCGGGGTGTTCGAGGGGATATAAAAAACGGGTAAAACCGGGTCATTTGAGACGAGCTAAAAAGTTTTTTTTTACTCTAGATATTTTTTAGTCAGTAATACGTGTTCGGTTTGGTTTGATTGGTTTCAGTGTTGCCGGGTATTTTCCCGGCATCATAAATGCATAAAGCGGGTAAAGCTGGGTGTTTTTAGAAGTATGGTCTGCTTTGAAAATATATCTAATGTTCATGTTAGATGTGAAAAATAATATGTTTTCTTGATTTTGAGAACGATAGTCAAAGTAAATAGACATATTTTGGTATTTAGTGTGCTGTTTGTTGATGTTAGATTTCCATTCTTACCTAGTCATTTTAGAAAACTACCAATTTTTTGGTATTTTGAAAGTCACTAGGTTGTTTTTCGGGTAATTACCCGTTTTTTGGTACTTCCGGGGTTTAGCGGGGATTATTGCCGAAAAACCGACGACCTTCTAATCGTAGAAAATGCCGCAACGGTTGCGCATGCGCAGTAGCGACTTTGTCATGTATCTGTTACATCCAAAGGAGCAGTTCAATTGGTCCGAAGTTCCAGTTACTTGTTAGTAATAGGTCACAGTTGACTGACGCCGCGATTCTGATTATTTCGATTAGAGTGCCGCAATTTCTTTCTTTCCTTTCCTAATCTCTTTCCTACCCATCTTGCGACACTTAAGTTAGAATGATTTGCTACAAAAGTTTGTTTTGTTAAATTGTTAAGTTTAGATCGTTGTTGTTGTTTTGTTATGGTTTTCTATCGAATTGGTGCCGTGTTTTGATTAGCTAGAGGAACTCAACACATTATTATTATTCTTACTAGTGTGTGAATAGTGTGACCTGTGTTTGATTAATTTTACAGTAATCTTGGTTTACCTTCAGATTAAACTAACATTGTATTTCAACACAGCCAATAATTGGATTACTGTATTAGGCCTACGCCAACTGGCTTTACACAGAGTTAGTTATGTAGGCTACTATTAAATATTTGAAGAAGTTTCCATTCCCTTAAAAAAAATCCGTAATAATGAATTATTAAACAGGATGTTTTAAAATGATAACTAATAATCCAGAGTTTGAATATTAACATAGTTTAATACAAAACTTCCGATAGTAAAAGTCTTTCTCCTTATACAGGAATCAGGGTAGGGAGAGATGAGATAGGGTCTTCGCTTCACCTTCAATCATTATACTTCAGTCTTCAGTCTACTAAGTTAGCTTTGCATGGAACCGGAACGGAACGGCACAGTTTTTTTTCTATTTGTTCTCTCTGCGGTACGGCATCGGCACGGACTAATACACTTCCGCCTAGTCGGTGGAACGGTTACGTCAAAAATAACGCTAACTGCTCCTCGGCATTTTCTACGATTAGAAGGTCGTAAAAACCGGATCAAAGCGGGGATTTTTAATAGAGTTGGCGGGTAAAATGCCAAATCCTGTCTGGCAACACTGCCCACTACCGCCTTTAATAAGTTTGACTGCGACAGATGATTGGATGCGCGCGCGACTTGCATAGTACTAACTCTACACTATTATTATTACATACTTTCATACTATATTACATTTACATTAATGATACCTATAGTGTTATGAATCATTCTTAGCTACATTTCATTTTAATTTCACATGTGTGTTCCTTTAGGTCGGTACCTGAGCATTAGCCTTACCCGGCCCCAGCCAGGCTTGAGACCATCGCCCCTGGCTGTCGGGATGGCTTAAGACCATCACACTCGTCAGCGACAAAGCCGAGCCCATCGAGGAAGGGGTTGCCCCCGAGCCTCTAGCCAGGGCAAACTGACTACTCATGACCACCAACTAAAATGCTTAAAGGAACACTTGCCACGGATGATAAGAGCCCTTACCACACCAGTGGTGGAGGTCTACGTGAGCTTCGCACGAGACCTACCTAATCTCTGACAGAGCCAATCCGCCATTTTGAGCCAGAACAGGGTAAACCAGACTCAGGGGGGTGACCCCATAAGCCCAGCGGGACATACCCTGCCCATTTCGTAACCATATACCACCACGAGACCAATCCCAAACGCTGGTCCACAAGCCCTGACCGAGAGTCGACCCCAGCCAGAGCCAGCGGGGCCTGGTAACCAGCACCCGTGGTACTTCTTTTGCCTATGCACCCAGCCTTGCGGCCTTCCGCGATAGGTTTCCCATTACGGAGGCGGGATTAGAAGTGGGTCCCACCAGGGATACTAGGTTAAAAACCCGTCACCCTTGCTCAGAAGAGGCCTCAATTCCTAGCTACAGCCTCATTTTTCAGATTCGTATTCCTATTAATGCCATACCTTCACAATTCATGCAAACCTACAAGATCGCAAACAAAATATTGCCGCGGCACGGCGCCCGGCGCCCCCTCAGCCGTGACGCCCGGGGCAGCTTGCCCCGGTTGCCCCTCCCTTCGGACGGCCCTTCGGACGGTAAGTTACATAAATTAAAATTACCTAACTGATCATTTGTCTTATTTTGATACAATTTCATTTGGTTTTCGGCTGTCTCGTCTGGGGCCCCCCGAGATTATAGGCCTGCACCAGACCTCGCATTAACTAAATCCGTACCAAGATCAGCAATCGTCCAATACCAATCGTTTACACCCTATAATTCATCACAAAACGTGTTTGTACAGGCCTACGATGGGCCAAACAAAAGGATGTCCAGTTTGAGCTAAATGGTGTATATTTTACAAAAGAATAATAGTAATAACAAACATTTAATTTACGACTCAAGACGTGACATTAATTTTTTCCAATTATTAACAACTTCAGCTTTGTTTCTCCTCTGCGTTTGAGTTCAGCTACGTATGAACACAGATAAACGAATACATAAACGAATGCAATCGTTTATCTGTGGTATGAATCAAGGTCCAAAGAAATTCAGGTTTCCTCCATACTAAAATTTAAGCAGCTCATGATGCCATCAGCAAAACCGAAAGAATGCGCTCATCTGTAGCATCAGCTGGCACAATAAAGTATCTTGACCAGTCATGGAGTAGTTATTACTAGTCTACACCTTCGACTTAAGCTATACTTTTACCAAGGCTAGGGCTAGGATACAACCTGTAAAATTGTGTCTTGGTGACGTCATACGCACCACAGGCATTATTGGAGTTGGAAAACAGAAGGAAAACAAGTAAAGTAGTTTATAGTAGTTAGGTAGTCCGTGAATAATTTGTATAATAACTTAAAACTGTTTCTTAAATCCTTTTTACCCGTAGGTACAGGCTTTAGAAACATACATTTTTTAGTCTAGTGCTTTTAAACCAAAGTTATGGGTTATTCAGTAGTCGTATCAAAAGGATTTTATACCAGCTTTTAGTGTTTGTAATGCTTTGAATTTTTTAAATTCATAAATCAAAAGTTTAGTACAGATCTGTGATATTCAACATTTTAAAATCAAAAAGTTTGTAATCAGCAGATTATAAAAATGTAGCTATTTGACCGACAAAGTTATTTTTTATTTGCGATTTTTTGTATTGAGGGGCCTCACTCTCAAACTTTGCCCCGGGCCTCAAAATGTCTGTCGGCGGCCCTGGTTACTATAGATGCTCCTGTGTAAATATAACCAGTGTTAAAAAATACCAATAGGTCTACCTTAAACGCGCAATGTACTGCATCATGCCTAGTAGTATTTTAACTAATACAATAAGTATACAAAGTCTGAATATTAAATTAAAACTTGATTACGATTTCTAGTTTAGCGTATTTCACCTAGGGGAAAGAAGCTGTTAGTGTATAGTACTCATGGTAAGTCCCAAGCCCGAGACTATGATAAATTTTCGTTTTGGGGCCCCGAGAAGCAAAACCATTCGTTCTGAATATGTGAGTGTGTGTGTTAACACGATAGCGGCCGCAAAATGGCCCAGACTTAGGCCTAGTTAAATTTGGTACGGACGTTTAAAGTGGAAATGACTTACCCTATCCATTTTTCTAATTCCATAAATATTTCTAACAGCATGCCTTTGGCTCATAACAATTGGTTGTAACAGAGAGGGGTACGTACCACCAAAATGACAAATTCCAAAACGCATTACACTCTCAAACCATGCTAAATACAATTGTCTCAAATTGTTGCCATCTAGATAGCTTCTCATAAAATACAATGCATAATTTATTTTCCTAAGTTTGTTATTTAAATTAATCAAATGCTGGTCCCACTTCAAGTGCTGATCAATAAATAAACCCAAGTACTTAGTGTATTCTACAACTTCAATATTTTCACATACACACGTATATTTACATAAGAGACCATGGCAAAGGATGTTCAAAAAATTTCTTATTTCAACCTTATCTAAGTTACAATCAAAAAAAGCTACACATTTTGATTTACTTACATTAATCAACAACTTGTTTTCAATAAGCCACTCTGACATTTTCTCTAAATCTGAATTTATGGCTATTTTAAGGCTCTCTCTATCTGGGGCGGAACAGACCAGGGCAGTGTCATCAGCATAAGCAAATATCGTTGAATTTAGTTGTAGATGTAACATGTCATTGATATAAATTAAGAAAATTAAAGGACCAAGAATTCCTCCTTGAGCTGTTCCATATTGAAGCTGTACCACCTGGCTCAATACATTATTGATTTTCACAGCTTGTTTTCTGTTAGAGGAAAAAGATGTCAACCATGCCAGTGCTGGACCTCCTATACCATACTTCTTAAACTTGTTAATTAATATGTTTATATCTAGAACATCAAAAGCTTTTTGAAAATCTAAATAAATTGAAATAGTAAACTTTTTATCATCTACAGCTCTTGTTATGCAATCCAAATGCTTGAAAATTGCTAAATCAGTGCCTCGACCAGGTAAAAATCCAAATTGATTATTAGAAAAAAGTGATCTTTCTTGAAAGTAACTTAGTAATTTTATTTTAACTATATTCTCAAAAACTTTTGCAATAGAATTAATCAGAGAAATGGGACGATAAGATGACATTTCTGCTGCATCCCCAGACTTATACACTGGCACAACACATGCTATCTTAAATGCATCAGGAAAAATGCCCTCTTGCAGTGAAATACTATAAATATGAGTTAGTATAGGTACAAAAATTTCTAGATTTTTCTTAATTGTTACAATACTTATTCCATCAATTCCACAGCTATTTTTGCATTGCAAACTCTTAATACTATTGATTACTTCGCTTTCATTTACCTCAAAATTATGCAGAAAAACTGCATAATCCTCATTGTCCTCTTCCATAAATAAGTCCTTTCCAAATGCATCAAACCTTAACTTGGCAACAATACTACTAAAAAATTCATTAAAACAATTTGCAACACGCAGTTCATTACCTTGTACCGTGCAGAGAGAATCATTAATCCTTATACTAGCTAATCTACTATTTTTCTTTTTAATTATTTTCTTTACAACATTCCAGTATTTTCTTGAGTCTCCTTTACAATCATTCACCAAAGCTGAATAGTAACCTAATTTAGCATGCTTGATTTGTCTAGCTGCTTGAGCTGAAATATGTTTGTATTGATTTTTCAAGATTAAATTATTTCTATCTTTTGCATATAGTTTAAAAATTCTGTTTTTTTCATTAACAATTCTAATAACATCATTGCTAATCCATTCTTTACGCATTCTACTTTTACTGTTTACTTTTTTTAACAAAGAAGAGACAGAATGACATTTATTATAAATATTATAAAAATTTGTAACACAAGCATTTACATCCGTGCTATCATAAACAGAACTCCAATCTGCCAGAAACAATTGCCTTTTTAACATTTGAAAGTCAGTAACTTTGAAATATCTAATATTTGAAATATCTAACATTGAGACAACGTACTGTGTTTACCACTTTCAATATCTCGGTAACCAATGGACATAGAGCAGTGATTAAAACTACTAAATTGTTTGTTTTTTTTAGCTAAATTCAATGGTGCCAACAAAAATTTGATAAATTTTATTTTTCTATGTGAAAAACTCAAAAAACCCATTTTTGGGGGGTTTATCCCCTTTTACCCCCCCTTCCGGTGGTCCGATCGGGCTGGTTTACGAACTCGTCCGAGTGATTACCACTTTACATGTCTGTCCCAAATTTCATTAAGATCGGACCATATTTACGGCCGCTATCGTGTTAACAGACATATATATATATATATATATATATATATATATTATTTTTATTAACATTTTTCAATTGAAACAAAGTATCCTTTCTTTTTTAATCTTTTTTTTATTAGACAACTAGTTTCGACAATTTATGTCATTTTAAAGTCTAAAATGTAAATATTTATAAAACTGGTTGTATATTAAATCAATAAATTATCATATGTGTTATCTAAAAATAGTATAAAATGCAATCATGTGGAGTTTTAAGTTTTCATTTCATATATCTTTTTGAATATAGCGTTTTCTTTTGATATGTGCGTTGAATTCAGTAGTTTTTTAGGATCTTTCTTATTATTTATGTATATCCATAAATCTTCTTTTACATTTAGCTTTTCTTTATCATTTTCACAATATAATATTTACAAATTATCTTCAATTTTCGTAAATTGGTGGTTTTCTCTTAGAAGGTGGTCTGCGTAGTTTGATTTCATTGATGTTGTATTTTTTTATTTATAAGCTTGTACATGTTCTTTAAATCTGATATTAAAGTTTCTTCTTGTTTGACCTATGTACATCTTATCTCAACTTCCATATTTCAGTTGGTAAACTCCTGCTTTAGAGTGTTTATCCAGGGTAGAAAGCAGTAATAATTTCCTTCCACTTAACTACTCTAATAAAATCCTCTAAATTAAAATGAACACTTTAACAATTGATTTGACCAAACCCCGATCCTAACCAGATCATAACTTTCAAAAATCAACTTTCCGTACTTTCAAAAATTCAAATTTCTTTTTAAATATAAAAGGCATATTACCTGTTTTAATACGATACAGTTGAAAAAACCTAAAACACAATGAAATGCAATGATTGTTAAATCATTTTTAATTGTATAAAAAAGTTAATTTATTTAATAGCATCAAATACCAATATAATTAGTAGTATTTTTTAGTCTTTTAGTTAACCGTGAACTATTACAACAGCATTGGGGTGTCATATCAGCAGTGGTGTAGTGGGGCCGGGGCGGTCCAGAGCGACGGCGCTCCTCCACGGCTTTGGAGCCGGAGTGGCGTTAGCCTAAAACGAGGATTGAAAAGCGTCATCGTATGAACTTGGCTCTTTTCTCTATGGTGTAATTTCGTCACATTATGGTGAATCAAATCGAAGTCGTGGTAATAATAATAACGAACTCGTACTCGTCAAATGCTTTGCATCGGATTGGTAGCACGTTGTCCGTGCCCGTGACGTTTGCCTCTCGTTGTCCACTTTGGACGCTGGAAACCGATTTTGTTGAAGTGATTGCGCTACGGTCCGGCGATATTCATTTGACGCGGTTTAAGGCGCGTTTACACTATGTAGCAGCGCTATATGTAGCTCAGCTATATAGTTCTGCTATAAGTTCAAAGTATAGCTATATAGCATGATTCCATAGCTATATAGCAGAAAATGAGCTATATCTGAGAGAAATCATGCTATATAGCTATACTTTGAACTTATAGCAGAGCTATATAGCTGAGCTACATATAGCTCTGCTACATAGTGTAAACGCGCCTTTAGGAAAACTATCCTTGTTATAATCGAACTCAACGTCGCGTCGTGTTATTTTGACTTGAAATTACGTTACGGTTAACGTAACGTCTCGCCACGTCACTGTAAACAAATCGACATTGAGATTCGGTTAACTACCGTTTTCGCGTTGCGGTAAACGTCTTGTCGTCCGGCCGTCACTCGACACCGACTCGACACGGGCAAACTGATCTTCACTGAAATGTTGACTGCAGATTCGTGCATAGTTTAAATTGATATTTTCTTGACGATTATACGCTCGTATCCACTGTGATTTTAAGTCTTCGTTGTAAGGAAATTTGTAATATTTTATTTAAGTTCCTAATTTTTCGATTTTAGTTTTTGCAGCCAAAATCTGCACAACCCGGCATTTTTCCAAAAAAAAAATAGTTTCGGCAAAACAAAACAAAATAGAAAACAATAAACACGAAAATAATAATAGAAATGACAGGTACGATCAGCCTGCTGTCAGAATCGTCCCTTTGCTTCCTGAGTGACGTCACATGACCTGCGCAATATCACACCTATGTTTTTCCTTCCACCATGGGTAGAGCTACAATGCCTTGAGTCTGCGCGTGTAAGAAAGCACAATCAATTAATATCAGATTTGGGGAATAAACCTGTTTGTTACGATAATTTTCGTAACACGCACAGGATTTGGAGCACGCGTCGAATTAAAACCGGTGCATTATTACTGAAATCGGGGTTAATATGAGTTTTTAAAGGTAAACTGCTTCCATATTTTATAATTAATTGTCTAGACAACATGTAGTCAGATCCTCTGCTAAGTTTTAAATTACTTATAATTAGTTCCTTATTACGCTGAAAATGGTAATTACTATGAATGTAAACCATTTGAACTAACCCGCCTTTACAATTGATTTGCCATTGCAGTAATCACTTGGACCATTAATGGTTGCAATCAGCTGTTTCACATAATTAAGTAACTTTAAATGTAGCCCTACACAATTTAACAATCAAAACTTGTTTTTATAATTTACTAACTATAAACTTGATGGTTAAAATAATATAAAACTGTATTATTATCCCTTTCAATTTAAAGTATTTGTAGACGTTTTTGGGTACGGGATATAATATAAAAAATAAAAATGCTTCTTGAGCGTTTGCTCTTCGTCTGTTGTTAGACAAATAACCCGTGCCGTTAAAATCAGCTGATTGAAGAACTGTTAAATAAGATTATTGCAAAGGTTTTGAAATTTCGATTTTTTAAATTTAAAAAAGCTAGATAATATAAAAGTAAAGAAAACCTGCAAATATAGATAAGTTTAGCTTTTATTCGGCACAAACCGCATGTAAATCGGTCCAGTGGAAGTCTCAGACGAACTGTCTGAAGAATTGAAAAAGTTGACTTTCTTCCCCATGTTAAATCTCCATAAGAAAAGTTTATTTTTCATTTTTAACCCATTTAACGTAATTTTTTTTCGAAATACGAATAAAACCTGCTAGTATAGGACCGAAACCCTTTGTTTTGGTACAACCCGCATATAAATCGGCCCAGTAGAAGTCTCAGACGAACTGTCCCAAGGTTTGAAAAAGAGGACTTTTTCCCCCATGTTAAATCTCCATAAGAAAAGTTTATTTTTCATTTTTGATCCATTTAACGTAATTTTTTTCAAAATACGAATAAAATCTGCTAATATAGGATTGAAACCCTTTGTTTTGGTACAACCCTCATATAAATCGGCCCAGTAGGAGTCTCAGACGAACTGTCCCAAGGTTATATATATATAACCCAAGGTATATATATATATATATATAGATCATTTGGTATTAAATCTGCATCGTTTTAACATAAACTAAACAAACGTACTCAACTTTTTAAAATTAAAATTTTTTTTACTTCGGGGGGGGGAACCCAAACCCTTAATTACTATGAAATCATAAAATCTTAAATTAAAATAATTTTTTTGTTATAGTACATTGAACGTGCATAATTAGCTGCATTTTGAAAAAATCCCACATGTCAACATCTACCATATGAAGGGCACAGGGGCAAAAGGGGCTAAGTCCATCCGAACAAATTTTTCAGGAAACACTTTTAAAAGTTTAACTTCCTTGTATTTCTATGTTAACGTTCAAATAATTTTCATAATTCTTTAAATACTTTTCTAAACTATTGTTAATCACTATTGACATATTAATTTTACTAAAAAGCTATTAAACTACTTATAAAAAAAATACTATGGTAATCAGTTACAAAACTTTCAGGGGAAAAAGGGGTCATTTTTTGGACTTGGTCCCTTTTTCCCCTGCATTTCAGTAACATAATTATAAAAGTTACTATAAAAAATTTTATTACGTAATATAAGTTTTATATATACATACATACATACACATATATATATATATATATATATATATATGTGTGTGTGTGTGTGTGTGTGTGTGTGTGTGTGTGTGTGTTTTATGTATTTATTTAATTATTTAAGTTAGGTAAATACAAGTTTTAGACCTGGAAACTTAGGGGTTTAAAAATAATTTTGATGGGCCTATATTATAAAATCATTACTTTTATTAATCTAAAAATTTATAAACGTATTAAGTCTGAATACTTAAAACTAAAACCAAGTCATACTACTATAGTAAACATACTACCTAGTCAAATCACAGCTTAAAGGGGTTATATTTATTAATATTTTTAAAGTAGTCTCTTAATAAGTATAAATATGGTTACTAAATAATATGTGTTTCGTGTTAGAATTAATAAAATAATTATCAAGACTTTAAAGTATTAATTTAACTTAAAACAATCTACATTTAGTCTTGGACTTGAATCCTTCTTCCCCAGAACTGAAGGGACTTGACCCCTTCTTCCCCAGCATATGGAATATTTACCCCTACTTAGCTCTGGTAATGAGCCCGTTTTTCCCCCAAAAAATTATGCTGTCGTGTTCAGAATTTAAAGCTGAACATTTCTGCATTTCAAACTCATTTTCCAAAAAAAAATGGACTTAGCCCCTTTTTCCCCTGCACCCTTCATATGGCTTTGAATCAAGCATTAGCACCACATGTTTAACGTAAACAAAGCAGACGTTTTTCAATCCCAATGCATTTTAAATGGAAGATATTTTTCGTTATTTCTCATTTTCTGGTAGATTTGGACATAATCTGATATTTTTCCCGACCCCCTGGGACCAAGACCTTTAATTTGAGCCCTCTCCCATCATCCTGCGAGCTGTCAAACTCTCACAATTTTGATTTAAAAAAATCGCTTACAGAATTAGTAATATAGAAGATCTTTATTCAATATATCATTAGTGCCTCCAATGATAACAATCACATCTGCTTCTGAATTATCCTTAGCCGCTGATTTTGTCACATGTTTAAGGGGCACATTAGGCATCACTTGACCAAAACTGTTTATTTGATTTTTACTTCCAGCATTAATTTTATGACTGATACCTCTCCCTTGGCTCTCAAAGAAAAGAGATAGCTTTATTTTTTCCCTATATAGTTTATAATTATTGACTTGGTTGATTTTTCTTCTTCTCTTGGTTTGGATATGTTCTTTGTTTAGCATTAGATTTTTTACAGCAGTAATCAGATTTTCTGTTCGGCAGAGCAGTTTGGTTCCTATTTTCCCTCAGAAGAATCTAGCTCACATGAAATTTGATGTTCGTTTGTCATTAGGTTTGTTTTATGGCCTGAGTGGTTAATTAATTATAAGCACGCGTTTGAAATATAATAACATTTTTATTGAAGGTAAATTACATCTAGGTAAACATCCCAACTTGTCGTAAATTGAAAACAATAGAAAAACAGAATGTAAATATAAACAGTGGTAATGCCAGTTCTGTAATCACCTGTTCTTGAATAGTCAAGTAGGGATACTACAGTCTCCCCCACTTATTAGACTTCATCTTGTAGCGTAACTTTGTAGGTGTACTGGCGGTCTTCGTATACGTGTTGATCTTCGAAGAGGTGTTGGTTGATTAAACTGTTCGTGTCTTGATGGTGTAGGTTGATGTGGTGCTGGAGTGTCTCTTGTTTGGATTTGCTGAGGAGTTTTTGTCAACGTCTTCATCAATCCTGGAAGTTGTAATGGAGCAGATTCTTTGTCCTCCTTTTGGTCATCCAACTTGAAATGAACCTTTTTAACTTCCGTCTTCCTTGATTGGTCCAGGTGACGCTTTAAAGTTCTTCCTGAATCCAGATAGTGTAGAACTCCTAGCTTTTCGCAAATTTCTCCTAAACACCATATGGGTTTATTGTTTTGAGAATATTCCCTCACGAGTACTCTCTCCCCTACTTTGAACTTCCGTAGCCGTAAACTTCGATCTTGGGGAGGATTTTTCACAGGATGGTAGGGACGAAGAGCATCGAGTTTAATCCGAAACCTTCGATTGAGATACTGTTCTGCCGGGGACATTCCGTTTGATACAGGAGTCGCTCTGTAAAATAGAAGGATTTCTTGAACTTTAATATGTAAAGGGCGAGGATCATCTTTAGCGGCCTTCAGTCGTCGTTTCAATGTCTGCACTGTCCGCTCTGCTAGTCCGTTAGTAGCAGGGTGTCCGGGAGCAATCAGTTTTTGGAAAATACCATTCGTTGAACAGTATGATTTGAATTCCGTACTAGTGAAGATCGAGGCATTATCTGAAACCATCACCTTAGGGTAGCCATGGGAAGCGAAAATGTTATCGAGAAGTAAGATGGTATTCGCGGACGAAGGAGCATTTCTTAAGATTTTCACTTCAATCCATTTAGATTTAGCGCAGACACATACCAGGAAGTAATGATTTTGAAAAGGTCCCGCATAGTCTATGTGGATGCGTTCCCAGATTTCTTCTGGTTCTGCCCAAGGATGTAGAGGACATTTTGCAGGACTGTGTTTGACATGGGCGCAGTTTTCACATGATTGAACTATATTTTCTATATCCTTGTCGATCCCTTTCCAATAGACATATCGACGAGCTAGCTGCTTCATTTTAGTGATGCCAATGTGAGTTGAGTGAAGTTGCTGTAGTACATGAGATTGAAGACGCTTTGGGATAAGTACACGAGTATCTTTGAAAAGCACTCCGTTGTCCAGTGTATAGGACAGATCTGTCGAAGAAGACAGGAGTTGTCGTTTAATTTCTTTGAGATCGTCATCAGCTTCAGTTTCCCGAGCTAGAATATCCGCGTTCAGAGTTTCAGACGATTTTTCGAATATTGAATTAGAATGTAAGGAGAAAACTTCATTGTTTAGAAAAATATCCATAGTTTGAGATTTTTTAACTAACGGGGCTCGTGACAAGCAGTCAACATTAGCGTTGTCTTCTCCTTTCTTACACTTGATCGAATAGTTGAACCCTGAAAGGTAAGATGCGTAACGAAGCAGTCGGCTGGAGGACATAGGAGGCAGAGATTTGTCCTCATTGAAGATTCTTGCAAGTGGGGCATTGTCTGTAACCAGTGTAAAGTAGATACCATATAAATAGTTATAAAAATGACTGACACCAAACACGATTGCGAGTGCTTCTCGATCAAGTTGACTATAGTTGCGCTCTGACGCTGTAAGGGACCTGGATGCATATGCGATTGGTTTTTCGATGTCATCAATAATATGACTCATTACTGCTGCAACTCCTGTAGGACTTGCATCACATGTTAGGACTATCGGACGATGAGGATCGTAAGGAACGAGCACTCTTTCGGAAGTAATGCCATCTTTTAGAAGTTTGAACTCATTTTGACATTCTTTAGACCAATTGAATTTCCGGTTTTTCTGGAGCAATTGACGTAGAGGAAACGTCTTTGTGGACAGATCAGGAATGAAACGCGCGTAGTACGTAATCATTCCAAGAAACTTCCGTACTTCATCGACGTTTTTTGGGCACGGCATTTCGCAGACAGTGCGTACCTTTTCTGGGGATTTAGATATTTGGTTGTGTTGAATCACATGACCGAGGTACTCGATCTTTTCACAGAAAAATTTACACTTTTCCTTATTCAAGTGCAAGTCATTTTCCTGTAAACAGGTAAGACATAACCTTAGGTTGTTGTAACATTCATCTTTAGTAGTACCGTGAACGACAATGTCGTCGAAATAAACTTCGGTCTTTGGTAACCCTTGTAAGATTTGACTCAGAATGCGATTGAACTCGGCCGGAGCGGTTTTGATCCCAAAACTCAGCCTGTGCATTGATTATGTACCGCGGTGAGTGGTTATGGTCTGAATTTTACTACTCGCGACATCGACTGGAATATGCAAATATGCCTTGTAGATATATAGCTTGCAAAATAATTTAGAATTACGCAAACTATGTAGGACATCCGGGATATGTTTTATTGGAAAGTTTGAAGAAACTAGACGATTATTTACGCCTTGTTTGTAATCAACGCATAACCTGACGGTACCATTACCCTTCGGAATAACGATCAAAGGAGAACCCCAGTCGCTGGCATCGACCTTGGATATTATACCAGCTGCTTCAAGACTATTAAGCTCTTCTTCAACCTTAGATCTTAAAGCAAAAGGAACATTTCGCTCTTTAGTGTATACAGGGGTTGCATTTTCACGTAGCTGAAGTGAGACTGTATGTTTGGGTACGCAACCGATTTTCTGCTCGAAAACAGTTGAAAACTCTGCGAATAAGTCCTCTGTGGAGTACGAAGAGGATCCTGAAAGATTGAAACAACTAATTTTTGTTACGTTACCATTATCAATTTCTTGAAGACTGATGTGAAGATGTCGAATCCAGACCCTTCCAAGTATCGCTGGTCGACCCTCCGGAACAATGTACATGTCTTCGGTTGACTTCTGACCATTATATGAAACCTCAACAGTTACCTTACCCATCGGCCGGAAAACATCATTAGTGTAAGCTCCAAAATATACATTAGTAGGTACAATATCTACATTAAGAATCAAACCTTTGAAAACATCTACAGGAATGAGTGTAAAACCAGCTCCTGAGTCCACTTCAAAACTCACGGGTTGATTCTGAATATCGACTGTAACAAAATATTTCTGACAGTCCGAAATGTTCGAACGTTGGAATTGATCGAACACATCTATTACCTCTTGTTCATTAACATCAGTAATTTGATTTAGCCCGAATGGAGATTCGTCAGAAGTTGAATCTATGTAATTGTTTGAACTTGAATCAGGAAATCTATTTGAAATTTTATTTTTCATCTTAGAGGAGATACAAACTTTGGCAACATGACCTTGTCTTGAACATAATGTGCAGTGAAGAGCTGATTGATTCGTACGGCATTCTGAAGCGCGGTGGTTATTTCGACCGCAACGAAAACAAACGTTTTCCATCTCGATCCGGGAGTAACCATTGTTTGATTTTGAACGTTATCGTGAGGAAAATTAATGGATCCAACAAATGAATTTTATTTTCATCCCCAATAATTTTACAAGTCAGGATATCTAAGTAGGTTGAGATTGTTTTGTCACATATCCAAGTCTGACCGAGAATTTCCAAGTTATTTTCCGCTTTTGATGAATTATTTTTCAGAATTGTATTTTTTCAACCAGGAGTTTGTTTACAGATTGTCATTCTTTTATTTCCTCCCTTAATTTTACCTCTACTGTTGCATCTAAAGATTTTCTACAAGTCTTTAACATCTAATTAAAGTGCTTCGAACTAACCCGCTCCAATAAGCTTACCACTTGGCTCCATTTAAGTGTCAGACCGGTGCCTTAGTTTCCTTTGGCCATTGGGTTTTCTTTCTCTGTTGCTCGTTAATTATCAATCGACGATTCTTAATTACATGGCGATTCCCTGGTCTTCAAGACTATACGGAGAAGTGGAGCCTGTATCTATGTATGTATGTATGTATGTATGTATGTATAATCCTGCCTAAGTAACGTCACCGGTCTGACACTTAAATGGAGCCAAGTGGTAAGCTTATTGGAGCGGTTTAGTTCGATGCACTTTATTCAGATGGCGTTGTTAAAACATGATTTTCTTCTTCTTCACTGATTCAGCCAATCAGAACGACGATGACGATCTACTAACTTCCCGTTCCGTTTCTCCTGATTTTCTGTCACGACGTGACGTGTACACAACCATAACGAGTTGGAATTAATTTGAGAGTGGGAAAATACCTAAAGTACGTTTGCAGAAAGTTGTTCTAGTGTAAGTTGTTTCGCGAAATACTGTACTGTGTGATTCATGTTGTGCTTAAAGCTATTGATGGAAAATAAATACGTAGATGTTTACATAAAAGCACTTAATAAAAATTAACTAGTTAAGTTAATTTTTATTAAGTGCTTTTATGTAAAGATCTACGTATTTATTTTCTATCAATCGCTTTAAGCACAATAAGAATCACTCAGTACAGTATTTCGCGAAACAACTTGCACTAGCGGAAAACGCACTTAATCTAAACAAACCGGTAAAGTCATTAAAATTGAAAGTCTAGCAAACGAAACAAGGAAAACGAAAATATAAACAAAGCAGACGACGACGATCGATATGTCGCATCGACGCCCATCGATATATTGCATCGATCTTTTTAGTTCGTAGCACTTTATTCAGATAGCGCTGCTGTTCCCCTACCACCGAGTTAACATGGGAGTGCCATCTCTTTACGAAGTTCATAATTACTCTATGACAAGACCACACGATCGCGCCACTCACCACTCATCTTACACTCGATAATCTCTCATTCATACTTGGCTTCAAATACCTTAAAGGTCGCCTTTTCAAGTGAAAATATTTAAGTATCACATGAGAATCGTCGATACAATATTCTCCATATTTCCTGCTGATCACGTATAGACTAGAGAATATACAATAGACTTAATTATTAAGGACTCTACGTAGCACTTTTTATGGATTTCTGACTTTAGTTCAGTAAGCCGGCACCCAAGCGCTGCAGCCCCTATAGGTGGTAATGTAGTTAGCTTCAAAACTACTGCAAGAATAATATGTTAAGAAGGCTACTCTTTAGTTCAGAACTAAGACGAGTAGTAAATTTAATACCGAACTAGTCTAATACGAGAATTAAGGAAGTTAATTCGAATCTCCAAAACCCGATTTTTTTATGCGAGTATTATCTTAATTTTCGTATTAACTAACTCCAGAATTAGCTAATACCTTAGACTTGGGACCCTAGTCCAGTCTAAGCTACTACCGATCTCCGGAACCCACCTTTATAGTACTTTACAGTTAATACCAGTATTTGGTTTGCTGATATACTTTATGAACATAATCCTAAACTCTTCCTCTCACCTGTTTCTTTTCTAGACCGTCAGTTTGGTCAATTGAGGTAAATCTAGAGGTCAAGAGTATTTATTAAGTAAAAAATGGCATCGAACGTTACGAAAACCCCTTTTCTGCGAGCTATATCGGTAAGATACCTCAAATAATATATTTTTATAATACACAACATTTGTTATTTCATGAAAGCCATAATAGACTGTTTCATTTTTTCTCGTCGTCTGCAATAGAATGTCTGCCCTATTTGCTGTTGATGCATTATTAGCCTCTATCAATAGGCATAGGCATTATTAGTCTCTATCATACGATTTCTCCCTATCCAACCATATAAACTCGGATAACTATTAACTTTGCTTTGAAACAATAATACCTCCTACACCCAGGGGTAATTAAGACTTGGGATTACTTATTCCAATTGCCCAAGTCACTTAATAAACAATACCGCCTATCTGACAAAACCCAAACTTTTCAGGAGAGAAGAAAAACCGTTTTGGCAATACAGCCTATCTGCGGTAGATAGGCGGTATTGTAAGATAAAAAGTCAAATATTGTCGAATTAGAACATTGCGTCTTCCAGCGCTATTCTTAGAGATCTCCGTGAACTACAGCCGCCATTACGTGTACAATAACACTGTGGTTGCTAGGATACCAAATACCCTACTCTGATTAATAAATACTTTACAGGAATTAAGAAAAACTGTTTTGGCAATACAGCCTATCTGCGGTAGATAGGCGGTATTGTAAGAAATAAAGTCAACCTATGTCAAATTAGAACATTGCTTATTCCAACGCTATCCGTCGGATTTTCAGTGAACTACGGCCACCATTACATGCAGAATAACACTGCGGTTGCGGTGCAGAATAACAAAAACTCAATTTCCCAAATTTTGTCAGATAGGCGGTATTTTTTGTTAAGTGACGCAATGTCAGGCAACAAATTTGAGTTGTTTTATCCAAAATTTAGAAAATTTGTGCTGATTCTCTCAAAGGAAGTAATTGGCAATGATGGGAAATGTTGGTTTTTGTAGGCAATGACTGAAAAAAATGTGTGTGTTTTACGCAAGTAGGCTTAGCATTTTTTAACATTTTGATCGGAAATGGTCCAACTTGGTTCTTGTTACTATATTATTATTGGGACCTTATTTGAACCTTTTTTGTTAGATTAATTAATTAATTCATAGACCAATTAACAACATTGACAATGGTGACTGGACCAAGTTTCGATCGTGCTCCTGGTCAGGATTTGAACAGGATCTTGATTGTTCAAATTGACAATTTCCAATGGAATTGGGTACCTTAGGTCATGTGCAAGGTGTAAAAGGTGACCACGTAGGCCTAGATTGGATGATAGACTTTGAGTTGGAATGAGCAGATCAAATAGAGGGGTCCCTCGCCCTAGGAGTCTTTGCCCTGCAAGGGATAAAGATGTTCAAAAACTTGGCACTCTTTAAACTTGAATCTTCAATTAACCATCACATATCATTTTTGTGGGGAGCTGTATAGAAAAACCTTAACTAGATCTTTTGTTTGGCAAAGAAAAAACCAGTACGAGTTTCATATCTAATCTTTTGCCGCTTGTTTCTATAACATCTGATCTTGATTTTTTTCGATTTAACATCTGATTTCTAAGAAAATAATAAGTTATCGAATGATACTAGTGATAGTCAAAATCCTATACCTATATTTTTTGTTGAACAGAACTTGACATCCGATTACATTGTATTTACAGTAGAGAACCTTGATAAAAAGGGAGCATGCCAAATGTCCCAATTTCATTTGTCCCAAACTATGACAATATTGACATTTTCACTTGTCCCAATTTCAGTTGTCCCAATTACAATATTTTCACATGTCCCAATTTCATTTGTGCCAAAAATCTTACAAAATATAGAAGGTTTCAAAAAATGCATTTGTCCCAAATTCATATGTCCCAAACTCTCTAAAATAACTCTAAATGTTATAAATTTCATATGTCCCAAACTTCATTAGTCCTAAAATCAGCTACAGTAAATATGAAATAACAAAAGTTTTATTTGTCCCAATTTCAGATGTCCCAAAAGTAATTTTTTTAATAATGACCTGCACTGCACATGTCCCACTTTCATATGTCCCAAAGTACAGTCTGTGCCAGGAGTGAGTGGGTGTAGCGTGTTTGCCGTCAGTTTTATGCAGGCACCTGTCTAATACTGAAACATGTTAGACCCTTAATGATTTTATTTTTAAATATTAATTTAATCAAATCAGGCCCATGGGCCTGACAAAGTTGAACCCAAACACAACACGATGAGCCTGTGTTGTCATTGACTTTACAAGCAAAGTCAATGTACTCAATAGGTTCGTAATGTTCGCACATTTTACGTATATTCAGATCCATTTTACCTTATAAAACAATAATATACGCAGTATTTCACTATTGCAAACGTAGAAATCACTTAAACAGTTGTTCTGTCCCCAGATTTTCGAGAGTGTAATTGTTTGACACCGAGGATGTACCAGTTCTTCCATGTTGACCGTTTTAGAGATGTTAATCTACTAACAGTTGCCCGTGGCTTCGCTCACGATAAAAATTACAGCTGATCTTACTTCTGCTCTTTGAACTGTCAAATTTTAAGTATTCATAGCTGTTTACAATTCAGTATTTGATTGTTTACATCCTTATAAAATGTAAACATTGAAGCTAAGAACGTTCACAGGGGTAGCCCGAGGGGATTTTAAGGAAGTGAATAGGCCTATGTCCTTTTCTGATATAGTGGCTCTATTCCTGCAAAGTTTCAGCTCAGTAGGTCCAGTATTTTTCACGTGGTTGAAAGACAGATATTCACACAAACATCCATACTTTCACATTTATTAGTTGGATAGTCAATGACATTTTTTTGGTTAGCTTAAAACAGCTGCTCTTGATCCAGCTCAATGCAAAACATCAATTTGTTACATTGTGGGCTCATGTAATAGAAATTCCTGAGGATAATAAAATTATGGTGTTAAGTATTGGGATACATCTACTTTTAACTTATTTTTCAAACTGTTTGCATATTAAAAGTATACGAGGTGTATTTTAAGAACTGGAATGGATTGCTTTTATGCTTAGCTCAATCTGTTTATTAGTTGTGTGTTTATATCCTCAAAATTCAAACAGATATATCAGACAGAGTTTACAATTTCATACCTTTACGCTTTTTAGCGAATTTCCTTAGAAATAAGCTATTACCGTCGTTTTAACAGAACAGAATGGACAAAAAATATTAGTTCAGGGTAACCTCAGCAATCATATTGATATTTATAATAATTGACAGCTTTTTATGTGTACTTTCTGGATATGACGTGAGTTTATGGTTAAAACGCATTTTTACCTGCAAAAATCACGATTTGTTTCAAAATTTAACATGGGCTTATATGGGAAATAGAATTTTCATTTTTTGAGTGTCTGTAAGCACGATAACTCTAGTAAATATCCTCCGATCGCAACAAAATTTGGTACAGACATGTAAAACTAGATTCTCTTGGACGAGTTCGTAAACCAGCCAGATCGACATATACTAAGTGGGGTTAAGGCTCCACTTTCCCCCCCAAAAAATGGGTTTTTTGAGTTTTTCAAATTGAAAAATTATATTTATCCAATTTTTGTTTGCACCATTGGATTTAGCTAAAAAAAAAACAATCTGGTATTTTAAATCATTCCTCTTAAGTCCATTGGTCTCCGGGTTCTCATTTTCCCCCTGTTTTTATAGTATCAGGGCAGCAGAATGTTGGCTTAGTCAATTTCCTATTTACTCTCTACTGAGGTTTTCAAGGAATCGCTTTGAGTAATTACTCAGTTTACCAATGTATTTAATAGAATTTTGGGTTTTAAACAATTTTATGTTAATGTAAATTGAAATATAAACATTCTTGCCTACTTCATTATATGAAATCTTTGTGTTTTTTTTTTCATCTAAGTCATTTTCCAATATTTTTTTACAATGGTTTTGTAAAACAAGCTATAATAGCTATAATTTTAATATATTTATCACTTGATTATTTTTCTTTTTTTTCGTAATAATGGATTAATTACTGGATATTTTGTAATTGGAAATTCGCTGAGTACGCAGGTTTGCTGCGATGGGGGTATTTTGTTTTACAAATTTACCACCGTATTGTTACTTTGGACAAATACTTAAAACAACTTTGAATTCGGATCAACCAAACATTAAAACCTTATCGCTTCAGCATAGCCTTGAAAAATTTCTGAAATTCTGATACAGCGGTCATATTATGAATACACCGTGTGCACAGTTATAATTTCATTTGAACCCTCAAATTTGACCACAGATTTTCTCGGTCAGTTTACTGCAGAGATTTTCATCACAAGATAACCATGAGCTTGGCACCTGGTAAATGGCAAATCACCATTTAAATCAATATATATATATATATATATAAAAGAAGAGTTGTGTGTTGGTATATTTAGTGCTACAGCCAAAACTACACGTCGTAGACCCATGATCTTGGTATCAAATTAAAGCTTGGAATCTCATGATCTGCACTATGGTGGTTGGGTTTCGATATCTTATTGGGTGTAGGCACAGGATCGTCCGAAAGGGACCTATGTCAAGGATTTTGTGAGTACTTGAGGTTTTATTTGTTTATATCAAAACACATAGTTTAATTTTAAAAGGTAACTGTAGTTGAAGTGGTTGCCAACAGAATGCAGCACCTACAATTGTTTTGTACAACAGGTGAATACAGTCTTATTTAGCAAATGTGTTTTTATTTACGTTTTCAATTATTTAGTAAATTTTTACTTTTAGGTTATGTTATTAAGAAAACATGAAGTGCACTAAAATGTAGAGTTACATATTTTTTTGTTTTTATAAATTCAAAGATAGTATAAATAAGACGAAAAAATGTCAAAACGTAGGAGAAAATGTTTGCAATTCCATATCTTATAACATAAATGAACGATTGCAAGAAAAAGCGAAACAACGAAGAGAAAGAAACACATCTAAGAGTATCACGGGAAAATTCACAGCGACATCAAGAAACACTTTCGTAGCAGATTTGGAACAGAAAGAGAGACAGACGCACAAGGCGATGAAAGAAATAATCAGAACAGAGATATAACGGAGAACCTTTGAAAAAGGGATTAAACAGAAGAAGCTGAATTAAATTAAACAGTTTAAAAGCTGTTTACAAAAGGACAAGGAACTTGATTTTGGTTGTAAAGTACACATTATTCCAATAAAATGTAGATTGTATTGAACACCCGAATGTATTAATTTGCAAGATGGACAAAATTTGAAGTTATTGCATAGCACAAAGATTAATTCAAAAATAAAATGCATATTATGTGCTGTTTGAAAGGAAAAATAAGACTGCTACCACCAAATATGCCTCCCCCGGCTTTATCAAATATAGCTAATATGTATGGAGAAACATCATAATATATTGAATTTTAGATTACATTAGACGTTATAATTCTTGCTTCCAAATTACATCTTTTGGGCTACTATTTAGGCCTTCATAAGATTTTTCAACCCAGCGAAGCGGGTTAACAACAGCTAGTACATTTATAAAACTGTTCAGGGATCTACTCATAAGATAGATCCAGATCCAAATTGCGATGCTTGCACGTTAGCACTATAAGTTGTCTGATAAGATATATAAAAATCATTTTTCGCATGTTTCAACCTGTGAAACTCAAACTGGAAATTATAAACGTCCATGATGAAATTCAAACTAAACTCAAAAAGGCTGTTGGGATTTTTTTTTCAGTGGAGACTGCAAGAGCGCTCACACATGACAAGTCACAAAAAATACTTGATGCATGTGGCTTGTGCTTTCAAATGGCCACACTTAAACGACAAGATTTACACTTGTTCAGACCTTTAAAACTGATTAACATAAATGTTTTCAAATGTAGCCTTCATCGTAGGTCTCAAAATTACATTTAATATAAGTGTGAACCATTAAAACCGACCTTTTACAATTTGCCATTTTAATAAACATTTAGACCGTCAACGTTATTGAAATCAGCTGTTTCACATAGTTAAGTAGTAATAATACTAAACAATTTAGGGATTAAATCTTATTTTTTATTTACACCTATAAAACTAAAACTCTATAGTTTAAATAATATAAAACTGTTTTTTATATTTTCATTTAAAGGATAATACATTATAATGCGTACATTTTTATGTACTGGCCATTATAAACCAAATGCTTCTTGAGCGTCTGCGTGTCTTCACAATCAGCTGAATGAATGACTATATGATTATATGATTGCAAAGGTTTGGACATGTGGATTTTTCAATTTAAAAAAGCAAGATATCGTAAAAGTATATAAAACCTTGCAAATATAGAAAAGTTGAGCTTGTATTTGGTACAAACTGCATGAAAATGGGTCGATTGGAAGTCTCAAACTTTCTGTCCAAAGGATTGGGAAAGTAGGTTTTTCCCCAATGTTAATCTCCATAAGAGAAGTTTATTTTAAATTTTTTACCCATTTCAATTAAAAATTTTCAAATACAAATAAAACCTGCACATATAGAACCGATAACCTTTGTTTTGGTATAACCCGTGTTTAGGTCGGTCCAGTAGTACGGTCATGCTCGCTGTCATAAGCTTCAAATTTTGTCCCCATGTTAAATCTTCATAAGAAATGTTTATTTTCCATTTTTGACCCAATTAAAATAAATATTTTCAAAATACAAGTAAAACCTGCACATATAGGGCCAATAAACTTTCTTTTGGTACAACCCGCGTGTAAATCGGTCCAGTAATATTGCCAGGCTCGCTGTCATAAGCTTCAAACTTTGTACCCATGTTAAATCTCCATAAGAAAAGTTTATTTTTCATTTTTTACCCAGTTAATAATAGTATATTTCATTACTAGGACCTTAAGTGATGCTTTTCGTACAAGGTCAAGTTTTACGAGGGAGGCTGTAAGCCGAGGTTGAAAAATGACCGAGTAACGAAAAGCAGCTTTAGGTCCGTGTGATGAACTATATTTCGTTATACAGCTCAATACAACACGCAAAATACTTAAGAAAACCAAAATTTTACAGCTTGATTAGCTTTAAAGATACCTCCCAATGATGCTTCAATCTTGTTCTTGCTATTTGAAGCAATCAGCTGATTGTTTCATTTGTGTTAGGTTAGTCTAATGGCAATGAACAACAATCGACGTATCGAACGCATGCAATAATCGATTGGTGAAATAAGCGAGTTTCACTAATTGATTAAACCGACAACAATGCAACAATGAATTATTGCAATTAAATATGATAACCGATAACCACTTCCGATCCAATCGATAGCTCACCATCGACGCTGACGTACAATAACGTTGAATGTTTCGATTATTTGCAATCGAATGAAGATTGTTCGATTATTTACCTCGAATCAAAAGTATCATCAACAATGATCTTTTTGATCCTAAGAAAATAATAATCATCAAATCATATGTTATTATCCAAGGAATAAAAAGAACTTTTGAATCCCAACGCTTGTGTCAAAAGCAGCTGTTTTTGAAGCGGTATGACAAAAAAAATTTTCAAAATACACATAAAACCTACACATATAGGCCGATAACCTTAATGTTCGTGCAACCCCCATGTACATCAGTCCAGTAGAACGGCCAGGGTCGCTGTCATCAGTTTTACAAAAGTTTTTTAATATATGACTTTTCCACAAATTATGCCAATATGGGGTGGTCCCGAGCGTTTTCTTCGAGTCAACGGGACACGTCGCTAAAAAACGGGACTGTCCCATTCAAAACGGAACGTGTGGTCACCTTACTATCCAATAAATAGGTTGCCGTGGTTGGCAGAAAAGCTCTCTGTAGATAGCCTACCTAAGTCATTACCAGTTGGTGTTTGTATACACATGTATTCTTAACCACTCCAGGATGTTCTTTTTCTACAGTTGGAGCGGTTGGATTTAAATTATATATTTAAAACCATTTATCTGTCGTCTTCTTAAATAACAAAACGTGTCTTCTTCAAAACATGTGTCAGCGCAGTTACAATAATTCATCGTACTATTATCTGAGAAAACTTACTGCCTGCAAAGAAACAAGCGGCAAACGCGCTACACCTACTCACTCCTGGCACTGACTGTACTTTGGGACATATGACATTGGGACACAAGACATTACAGGTTTTTATGAAATAAAATGTGTTGGGACATCTGAGATTGGGACAAATGAAACTCTTGATTTTTAGTATTTATTGTAACTTATTTTGGGACAAATGAAGTTTGGGACATATGAAAATTTAAAAATGTTACGTTTTTTAAACAGTTTGGGACAAATGAAATTGGGACATTTGACAAATTTTATTAATGAAATAATTTGGGACATATGATTTTGGGACAGATGAAAATTACAACTGAAGAATAATTTGGGACAATTGAAATTGGGACATATGACAATTCTGATGTTATAAGAATTTTGGGACAAATGAAATGTGGGACAAATGAAAATGTTAATATTTTCATAGTTTGGGACATATGAAATTGGGACATTTGCAACGTACCCGATAAAAAGACTCTCAAGGTAATCCTGGAAAGAGTCTTGTTATCAAGGGAGTCTTCTTATTGAGGTTCGTGTACAAGAAATTAAGTGTCATTACAGTATCAAGGAGACCTGAAAAGTGCACTTTTTATCAAGGTTTTTTTTGTTATCGAGTGTCTTCTTATCGAGGTTCTACTGTATAATTGATTGTTTTGTTAGTCAAAGAAAGTATATTTATCGATAATATCTTAGTAGGGCCTACAATATGCCGGTTGATGATAAATTAGGTAAGTTGTTTAGTTAGTTAAAATAATAGCAATGTTTTAACACAGTTTCTAGCTAGTTTTATAATGCTTAGTTTACTTTTAGTATATTAGGGCTAGGTATAATTTATTGTTCGTGAGAGAATCGAATCATATAATTGGCAATGGTTTCAGTTTCAGTTATAGTTTGTTATCGATGTTTCTTAATTGCAGATGGTTGTTGGCAAAGTATATTGATTAAGTTTAACACAATAGTTGATAACTTATTTGATATCAAATTACCTAATCCTAAACAGAATAAAGCCTACACTTACGCAAAAATGAAACTGATCTTTGTTCATGTTAGGCCTAAATTATATATTAGAAGTTCAGTTACTAAACCTGAGCAAAACTTATAAACAACAATTTGTCCAAACATAACCTGTTAAAGGTAGAAGATCAGATATGAATCTCGTTGGAATAAACTGAATAAACTGTTGGACATGTTACCGTTAACCAGCAGCAGATACAAAAATTTACCATATGTAAAGAATTTGGCCCTCTCTACTTCCTTCACTTTTCATTGAGTTATTATATATAAACCCTCAGATATATAATAATTATATATTGCCCCAATTTTAAGAAATTATATATATATATATATATATATTTATATATAAAACACCCTGCAAAAGGGCATAGTAAGGGACATGTAATCCAACACAGACTGTAATCCGCATTTAAATACAAAATTTAAGTAGGCTATAATTTTGTTAAAAATTTTCATTGGCTCTTTCGGCCTCATCAGATTGAATTCTTGCATATTCTTGTTCAGCTTGCTCTCCTGGTTAATTTTAGTACCAACATAACCCGTTTTTCAAAAACATTCTTTACTTTTTCAGATTTCAGGTTTTTTGGGCATAGCTAACAAGAATTTTGGAATCAGCACAAATTTTCCCATATTAACTTGTTTAAATCAAGAAGAGTGCTGAAAAACGCTTGAGTACCCCATGAACTTCTCACTTTTCTGCTTATAGCAGATGATTGAATTGTATTTTTAAAACTGATCTTTAAGAAAACCACTGAACTTATTGTATTTGGTATCAATGAAATTGTATCTTTTGCCTTTAATAGGCTAAGTAAAATTTCTATTGATTATGGTTAGCATTTTTTGTTTTAGAAACGGAACTATGCAGCAGCCGCAACTCTCGCCCAGGCTTGTGCCGATGTCCAAGTCAAAGTCTTACCAAGCAAATTGATTATCGCTGCTGCGGACAGTGCAATCCCAGTCAGTCGTGTCTCAATTTTGTTCAGGTTAACATTTTGTTACATCTATTTTGTCATAATTATTCCCTTGGTTCACAGCTAAAATGTTTATTCTTTAGAAAATAAATAAATACCCCCATGCATATCAATATAGGTAAAGTGCATACACAGCAAATTCAAAGTGCCTAGAATCATATTTCAACCCAAGATGTTTGTCGATAATAATGGCCTTAACCCCCCAATTCTTATATTTCTGTAGCAGCAAACCTTCATACCATACTAATTTTGCAGTTTGAACCCTATGGGAAATAAATAAATTTCAATGTCTCCTTGTTTCTTAACACAGTCTATCTTGCTAAAACTTTGTGTCTGGATTTATAGACCTATATGGCTTCTAGTTTTGTGTCTAATGGATGTTGGCTTACAACAATCCAATTTTATATATCTGTAGCAGCTAACCTGCTTACCCATTCCCATTGTTTTTCTTAAGAAAAATAAAAAATTACTCAAGTAGCTTATGATAGAACCAGGAGTACGTCCTTTTATTGCGTAGTTGGATGAACTCTCAAAAAAACAAGCCGAATCTATTGCCATTAAATTAGCACTGGCAACAACTTTTCATAATTATTACTGGTGGAAAACCCAAAATTTACATGCAAAAATCCTAAGAAAACGTTCTTCCAATGTTTTGTACACAAAGAAACATGCCAGAGAGCAGCATCTGAACCCCATCAGATGGGACCTAACCTGCATACTCTTTTTCAATGTTATTTTTATGTAGAGAAAGAAGTGATCAAGACCTACTGCTATTATAAGGTGGACTTTGTTTTTTAACATTTGAGATCTGCCAAGTAGCAGGTTTGCCGCAAAGCCGTAAAAATCTGATCTGCCTCTTTAAAAAAATCTTCTGAAAGATCAGTCATATGATTATAAAATAACATTATGGATATAAGGAGGAAGTATATGACAGATTTGTTACTATTTTCATTCTTGTTTTATAGCTTATTATGTCTAAGAAAAACATTACATAGGCCTCTTTATGGCATATTATCTCTTCAAAGAAAAATATTTTGAAGGAGAGCACACCCACTTTTGGGGCATCTGTTCCACAACTTTTGCTAATTTCAGAGGCTGTTCCCCGTAACATTATAATTTTTATATTTATCTCAACAAATTTCTTATAACTTTAAAGTTATAAGAGCTACAGCAATGAAATTTTACTACTAATTATTTGTATTATAATGTAAAACTTAGTGCATGGGCATTCAGTTTTAAACAGAAATAAATAGAAAACAATTTGTATTCTATAATGGGGCATTATCCTCTACTTTCACAGTTCAATCGGGTGTGCCACAAGGCTCGAACCTGGGGCCTTGTCTTTTTACAATTTTAATAAATGATTTAACTGATTGTGTTTTGTCTGCAAAGGCCCTACTGTTTGCCGATGATTTGAAATTATTTAAACATATAAAGAGCACTGAAGATGCAGTTAGCTTACAACAAGATTTGATAATGTTTATGATTTGAGCATAGTTAATAAAATGACTTTTAACGTTGCGAAATGCCACATAATGACTTTTACTAGAGATCAGGATATTGAAAATTGGGATTATTTTTTAAATGGGATTCTAATTACCAGAGATGATAAAATTAAGGATTTAGGAATCATTATGACTCATACATTATCTTTTAATCCTCATGTCGAGGCATGCATAGCATCTTGTTCTAAAATTATGGGATTTATTTTTAGGCAAAGTGTAAATTTTAGAAATATTGAAACCTTAATTACGCTTTACAACTCATTGGTCAGGTCAAGGCTGGAGAGTGGTACAGTAATTTGGAATCCATTTCATATAACCTATCGAGATGCACTAGAAAGAGTTCAAAAACGATTTTTAAGATTTTTATTTAACAAACGTTTTAATGTATACATGTACGAGATTCCATATCATGAATTGCTAGGAATGTTTGGGTTCCAGAGGCTAGATCTGAGGAGGACACTCATGGGTCTAGTTTTCCTGTAAACTGGCGCGGGGTGAGGTCGGAGACGCCTCTAGCCTAGCCGGCCTGTCTATCCGTGTACCCTCGTTTCACAGCAGAAACAAGCTCCTCTTCTCTCTCCCTCATTGTCGCACAGCCTCACACTCCTCCTCGCTTCTTTTCCAATTAATGAGATCGTACAATAAACTGATTTCAGACAACTGTGATCTGGACTTATTCCACGATCCTCCAAAAAAGTTTAAATCAAAATGTTTATCTGGGCTGCTGATGCACGTTTAAATTATTTTTATACTATTTATTAATTCGTTATGCATTTTTATCATGAAGATTTGGTTAGTTGTTATTCCTCTAGTTACTAGTTTATTTATTACTAACTATACAATTACATAGTAACTCTCTTTTACTTTTAGTGGCATGCATGTTATTATTATTGATGTTATTTATTTATTATTTATTGGCTTTTTTGTTGCTCTATTGTCATATTTCTAATTAATTTATAGGATGTTGTAGTAAGCTTAGGAAACCCCGCAGTTAACTTTAGATTATTATGAACTGCTTTTATGTAATTGGTATTCATACTGTATCAAAGCATGTAAATAAAATAAAATTCAAGTTTAAAATTTCACTATTTGTCATTTGTACAGTATATTACAAGAATTGCAGGAAATGTTTTATTTAATGCAAAGCCATCTCTGTTAACAAGGTCGCTGCACTAGTAAATGGCTTTAGTGTTTAAATCATCTGAATCAGCTTTAAATCACTTGACTCAAGAAGAGGTATTTGTTTTTCTCTATTAAAAATATTTGCTAAGTGACATTGTCCTTTGAAGGCTGCAGCCTTATTTCTGGATGGCAGTGCTTTAGGTCTGTTAGAAATACGAAAATAAATTACAGAATATATTTAATAAAGAAGTAAAAAAACATTTTTTAAACTTAGAATATTTTAAATATACAACAAATAACATGAGTATGCACAAAATAAAAAGATTGTACTTGTTTGTTATGCACTTCAAAATGAGATGTCAAAGTAAGGTTTTTTGTAACCCCCCCCCGAAGAAAAATTTTCAAAAATCACCATGAACCTTGTAAACTTTTTTTACTTGAACAGAGTTGTAAATCAGATATAATTATTATAACATAACATGAACATCAGGAGATGTACATCACAGTTTTTAAAAGCAATTTAATACAATCGCTGCTGCGGACGTTCCGGAACGTCACCGGGTACATGGCGCCAGGAGCCAGGAACATTCCAGAACGGCACCGTTTATTGTTGTTTAACGTTGTCATGAATTAGCTAGCTCCTCTTGAGTGTTCTACATTTCCTTGAGGCTCTTGGGGATATACTTTCTCCACAATAAAAAACATTATTTCCAAAAATTACCACCAAGGTCATTTAGATAAGGGTTTGTGTCACCTCTTTCCCGCTAAATAGCAACACTACTTTACCAAGTGCAACCTTGGTAATTCTGCTATCTAGGCTATCAGAATCACCAAGTACTTTGTCCAAAACCGGTTTAATATGAACATCGCTATCCGACATAACTATCGTTGTTTTCATCATAGTTCAGAGTAACAGAGGCAATGTTATGTAGCGGCACGCACATTAGTTCAGCTCCTGGCTCAGTCGTGCCATCTAGCGGCCAGCAGCGAACGTGTGAAAGAGATCCCCTCGTTTCACTGGTGAATCCTCTTAACAGGAAAAGGGATTGAATTTTATACATTTTACAATTGATAATTTTATGAAGGTTGGTTTGATAGATTTGTTGAGTTTCTTTAATGTCTGAAAATTATCTCATTGTATGATGATTGGAAAATTTAACATGAAATAAAAGTAATGGTTAGATACCTGAATATTTTTTTAAACCTTTACTGTGTTGTGGATTTCATGTTTATTTCTGTTCTCTCTGTCACAAGTAAATAACTTAGAAAGGCGTGGCACATACAAATTTTACAAAAAAAATTTTATTTCAAAATAATTGAAGTGTAAGGAAATAACAAAATATTTTCTTCAACAAAGTACATTCATATTGTTCTTTATTGCATTTAGAAACAGTTTAATGATTTTTTATTGGAATTATTACAGAACTGTTTTTTTTTTACTTTGACCCGTTGTGCAGAGCCGGCTCACGGTACGAGTCTGCGGACAACCAGGGCGTGAGCAGTGTGCTGCGGTCGTCCGCAGGGCTGACCACCAGCGGCGCCACCGCCTTCGGCATCGTCCGCAACCTGCAGCAGATCGGAGCCAGCCTCAGCGTCACGTCCGACCGCGAAGGCATCGCGTACACACTTGAGGCCACGCCTGACAAGATGTAAGCTTATGGAGATTGATAACAATTCATTTGTCATTGTGCCTCCCCTGTACATATTAGATTTTGTGGGAGTTTGATTTCATCTGCCTTTGCGGGACAAACCTGTATCTGAACAATGACAATTATATAATTACCCTCTCCTGCTTCATAGACCCAATAATTGTACAGTAGTAATTAATTATGAACAGCAGTCATTGATTGCTGTAGGTATCAATCTGTAGGTAAAGAGCTGGTTTATTTTTCAGTGAGGAAGGACTCCAGTATTTGGTGGATGCTGCCACCAAACAAGTGTTCAAGCCGTGGGAACTTGAAGACCAAATCCCTCGCCTCAAATATGAACTGGCCACTATTGCTCCACAGGTAAGAAATCCACTATAAATCTTGATTTGAGGGTAATTTCAAGCTTGTACATTTTTAAATGAATTTTTTCTTGAGTTTTTTTAAAATTTTTTTAATATGGTTAAAAGTGCTAAGTCATTCATTATTTTTAACCCAACTAATTATTGGAGTAATGTAATGGATTTAATTTTGAACAATGGGCAAAAATATGTAGCCTGTTGTTATTTTAGCAAATTGATAACTTCTAAAAATAATCAAAACTTATCATTATTTGCATAGAGTAAATGTGGAAATTTTGCTTCTTTGACTCATTTTGTTTCTGTATTAGGCAAAAGTATTGGACCTGGTGAACAAAGCCGCTTACAGAAATGGTCTTGGAAACTCTCTCTTTGTTAAGGAGCACAAGATTGGAAAAATAAACTCTGAAACTGTAAGTGCATGAACTATTGTATATTTTAGTGTTTTTGTTTTTTTTAGACCGCTTACTTTCATCCAAAGTTGAATAAGTCCATTAGCTAATGTGTTTTTTTTTAGTGTTCGATTTTCAAGATACCACTTCTCTCACCATCACACAAAGATAAACTAATAACTTAGGAATTGATTCACATTAGTATCTTACATGTATTTCACATGATGTATCTTACCCCACTCTATTGAATTTGTTTGAGGTGAACAGCTTGAAAAGTCGTTGTGACATGGGTATGCTTATCTTCCTTCACAAACTACCCAATGGTAGGGTGGACGACAGCGAGCTCTTATCTCGCTTAGCGTTCCTTGTGCTCCGACCTTCGACCAGAGCCCGCGCCTTGTTTTGTCTGCACTTGTCACGGACTTGTTTAGGTACACAATCTCAAACAAATACAATGAAAAACTGTTCAACTCTTTGCCATCAAATGTTGAAATCTTCCACTCGAACCTTGACTTTTATAAGAATTTAGTATTGCAATTTATGCGTCATCCATAATATATATTTCTTTCCTAGATGATTATTATGCTTACTTTTTATTATTGTTTTTTTATACATTTCTTTTGTCTGTTATGTTTGCCTGTTTGTAGTTATTTTTGTAATCTTTTAGCTGTCACTTGTAGTGTGCTTCCTATGTAATATTTTGTGTAAAATAATGCAACGATGTAATTGGAAATATTTTCTGTATTGTAGCATGTGAAATAAATAAATTTTGACGGGAATTTCCTAGCGAGAGAAAAGATGATCGGATACTGAAGTATTCCGAACCGTAGGAAATCACGTCACGGGTTGTCAGAGGCCTTGAATCGCTCAGCTCGGTCGCTGGGATAATTCCAGGGGTCAATGATCGAGATCACAGTAGTTATCAGATATTCAGATATATGAGAGCTCAGTTATATTCAACAACAGTTATATAGCTAGTTGATGTTAAACTAAGAATTGCCTCAAGATAGCCTCAGCTATGGGGCACAAAATTCTAGAACAACTCTACCTAGCCTAAATAATTTAGACCTACATAGGGAGTTTACAGAAATGCCAATGGGAGGACCTCAGGTCAACTGAGATACCTTGAGCAAAGAAATACTTAATCTGAGAACACCTGCTAAGTAAAACACCCTCTGCTGTTTTCCCTAGCTCTGTGATATACTCGGCATAACACTAGTTACCCATATTTTATGTTTACGCTAACCAAGAAACAACAATAAACTATTTCACTAGTGGCCAATAATTACAGGAGCAGGACAAACCTTACACTCCTGTAGTACAGCAGGTTTGAACAAGACTAAGCCTGTTGCAACAGCAGGAAAACTAGCAAGTAATTCGAATCAGTAAAATCACCAACTACTCTAGATTGGTTAAACAGAATTTGGAAAATACTGCAATTAAAAACCAATATATAATCGGCACCAAAATAATTAACTTAATTATTCTCGGTTACAGCCTAGAGATGAGCAGGATAGGTCTCGGACCCTACCCTTCGACAGTTTCAACGCTAAGTCTGAAAACTGGCGTTTAAAACAAAATCGAAAACTGAGAAAAGAACACTGTTGTACCTTTAATACCACAAGGTATAGGAAGACGATGAAACGCTCTTGAAGGTGGTTGAAGTAGTGAACGGGGAAGCGACGCATGAAACGACTATCAGTCCGAACACCAACGTAGCACCGACCAGAGTGAAGCTCCCCGGGTTATCAGCACACAACGTGCTCACCCCTTCCGGTGATAACTCACCAGCCTTTTTTCCAGTTGATAAAACGGCTGGTTAAAAGCTAAAAAAAAACTACATCTGGGCCACTGTTTTTCATCCTCTGTCAGAAAAACAGCTTGGCGCGTTTGGCGAGCAGAAGAAGAAGCGCATGCTCTGTCGCCTGTCATCGTCTTCTCACGTTACGCAGCCGTGACGATCCGCGTTCAGGTTATGTTCATTGTTTACCAACACCACCTGACTTTCGGTCGCAACCGAGTTATTGAGAGAAGTGATCTAATTCCGTGACCAACTAAGTGTTTATAATAGATTATAGTCGCCGTTATACGCCTCAACACTTTGCTTTCCAAATCAAAATCAGCGATCGGAGTCGGCGATTATGGGTCCGACTAAGTTATCCTTCCGATGGTGATAATTAGGGTTATAAACATCAACCACAATGCCATGAGTTACTTAATCACTCAAAGGGTTTTTAAGTAAGGGAAATTGTAGTGTTTATTCAGATTGTCATCACTCCCTTCACAGCTGGGACATAGCCTAGATTACATCCAGGCTAGGTAGTCCTAGACCTACTAGGCCTAATGCTCGGCCTAATGAGCCAATCCTTACCCCTGTGCAAATTAGGCTCATTACAAAATAAATAAATTAGACTATTTTCTGATTTGACCATTACATCAATGCCTAATAAGTTCATAACTAACTATAACTTACATCCATTAAAATAATGTTCAGAATTGGCTTTTTTAATCATCCTCGTTTTAATCGCTCTCTTCCCAGAACACAATTCACATCCACTAACACTGCCAAAAGTACCCATACTTTACTACAAAGAGTTCGGACTACAACTAAATAACCATTTACTGCTTCTAATTTAAAAAATCATGATTTGAAGCTCTCAATTAAAAATCAACTGTAGTTACTATTTTTAAGAACCTAGTTAGGCTTGTGTACTGGTTTATAGTTTTCACTGCTAATTATGACCAAACCATACCTTATTTGTGTTAACTGACATTTCAGTTATCCAACCAGTGATCCCATTGTGGGTTGTTAAAAGGGCTTCTCCGAAAACATGAGGAAAATTTAAATTAATCTTTATAACCTGTTTTATATATTTTGTTTCATTAATAAATAAAGGTAGAAATTCTTTTATTATTTTAAACTTTGGCAACTTGACATTGGTTGAAACAAAATTTATAATTAATATGGACTCGAGATGATACCAAGCAAGCAATTGACTTACCAGTCACACTAATTGTCAACAGGGTCTAAGTATTTCCAAAATACTTGGCTCCTAGCTCCTAATATAACTTGACTAAGAGTGTATGGTAAACTATTTGGATATATTAAGGTCAAAAAGTAAATAACCAAGAACTGGAAATCATTATGGCCATCATTATCTCCTAGAAATTGGGGAGTTTTTTATTTGCCCAAAAAAATTGTATTTTTTGGGCAAATAAATTTAAGAAGAAAACTTCCAAAAGTTTAAAAAAATTATTATATTATGGAATTAAATTATTCAAATTGTGAGATGATTTAAATTCTGGAGGATAAAAATAGCGCTGTAGTTTAAAACAAAACAATAGTTTTTGTTTAAGAACCGCTAGTTGTGTTGCAGCTGCAGTACTACGTGCGGCAGACGTTCACGGCGCCACGGGCCGCGGTGGTGGGCGTGGGAGTGTCGGCGGAGCACCTGTCGCAGCTGGCGTCGTCCCTGGACCTGCCGAGCGGCGCCGGTCCCGAGGTCCCGGCCCACTACCACGGCGGCGAGGTGCGCGAGGAGGTGCCTTCACCCTACGTGCACATCGCCCTGGCCGCTGAGTCAGCCGGGTGGGTCACGCGGACAAGTATTCACTATTTTAACTTAAATTTTTAAATGGCCTGTTATTCTGCATCTGCATATAATTGACTCATTAAAATTTGGACCAGGTTACATAACCCTAATTATCTTGTCCGTGCTTAGATTTAATTTTTGACTACCCTCAACCAATACAACTTTAAGAATAGGTGTGAAAGAAAGATAACCATTAATAATTATGAATGTCAGTTTTAAAGATTAGTTGAGTAATTGTTTTGGATGCTTTTGTTCTTTGTTTTGTTTAGGCTCTATAATTGTTCCTATGAAAAATACTGTATTTCGTACCCTACAAAATTTGTTGTATACGATGTTCTGTGACAAAGGCTGATGCACTAAATAGTTATATGTTTGAGATTGTAAATTTAAATGATAATTTTAGTTAGCAAAGATCTTTTTCGTAAAGGAGATTTTCCTCATGAAATCAGTCAACCAAAGTTGGCGCTTAACCAAGAATTTGTAGTCGGCTCCCAGTTACACATGAACACAGAACGTGATGAGTAATTACCACTCGAGGAAAATCTTGTTCTAAGTTTTATCATTGTCATTCATCTATACCGTTGGAATATATTGTAATGAATCTTAAGGTGTTATGTGACCAATATTTTTACCTCTCTGCAGCCTCAAGTCAAAGGAGTCGCTGGCATTCTCTGTCCTCCGCTACGCGATGGGCGCGGGCGCGGTCGTCAAGTACGGAGTGGGCGCTGGACCGCTGGGCAAGCTGACGGCCACCTCCAAGGAACCGCTCGGCGTCTCGGCGTTCAGCGCTGCCTACTCCGACTCCGGTCTGTTCGGCGTGGTCCTGACCACCACGCCCACCAACGCCAAGGCGGTGAGTGAAAAACTCTGCAGTTTATAATATTAATTATATTGGGAAATATTATTATCCGTGGTTTAGCCCCTGAGATTTGCAAACAAATGTAAGACTGTACTAATTATTGGATAAGTCAATCTGCTAAATAAATCACATGAATAAATCCAAGTTGAGCAGATTGTTTTCCTCAGTAAGTTGAATAGGTAGTCTTGCATTTGAAGTGGGGAAACCGTATTAAGTACCTAGAAGGTATTTTAAAATTTTCAAAAATTTAAATAATTGACTATTAACTAGGGGTGTGCGAATAGTGATTTTTGAAATCGAGCCGAGCCAAGCCGAGCTTTTTCAAAAGTTTTCGAGCTCGAGCGTTTTCGAGCCGAGCTTTTTAACAATCACCAAATTATCAAAAGAAATTATGAAGCTTGATTTTAATTTTAAAAGATACAATAGACTAATGTTTGCATACCTTAAATGACCGCCAGCTCAAAAATAGAAAGCTTATCTCCAAAACAAATGAATTATCTGATAGGTTCATCAGTATTTTGTATTATGTTACATAAAATTAATCAAACTGGCTCAAAAAATAATTGATGAAGAAAAATACCAAATTTAAAATCTACATTTATCTACATTATATTTAAGTAAAAACCAATCCCACAATACTACACTTTAAAATAAATGGTTAAAATTACATAATTAGACTAGTTACATATAGGTACTACAAAATTTAATTTAAGTGTAGAAAGGAGTAGTTGAAAGGTTTTAAAAAAGTTATATCAAGTATAAAAGTCACACATTTACACTTAGTCAAACACAAGATTGATTTTTTTTATGATCATTAAGTAAAGATGATACAAAATGAAATAGCAGTCCCAGTTGTGGCATAATATTCATGGCTAAACTTATTATTTCAGAATATAAAATGAAATAATATTTAATAACAACAATAATTTATTGTAATCCTGAAATTAGTTGCATTTCTAAACTTTTGTGAAGAAAATAATGTACAATAAAGAATAAGAAAGATCATAAATAAATAAGGACGGAATAGAGAGAAAGAAAGAAACAGCTACCTCTCTCACTCTCCTTATCAGGGTCCAATGAGGGGGGGGGGGGTGGAGGTTGTTTACTCCAAGCCCCTTCCCTGTTTTTTGCTATTGTATGACTCAGAGCGAGAGCGTGAGCTAATTAAGAGATAAGGAATCCTTACTACAAAATGCAAAAATACAAACTACTTGTCATACATCTATAAATGACGGCTCATATGTTTTGTCTTTTACATAAATCAAATGAGACCAAAATGAAACTTGTACGATATACCGTTTAATAGATAAGCCTTGATAAAACAATAGACTTGAATGCTGTATTTCGTGTTCCCCAAGGTCAACTAAATATAGCTCCGATTTTGTCTAAATGGAGATAATATTTCTTGTTACCTGTCAATGTCCTTTCCTTATCACTAGGGAATGTTTTTTGCTTGTTTTTCGTGGGAGGGAAACGCTCTTCCGGTTTAACGAGTCCAAAAATAGATCGCAATAATTATCCTTCCGATAAGAACTCTCTTATCAAAAGCTCGGCTCGAGTGTCGAGCTTTTTCGAAAAAAGTCGAGCCGAGCCGAATACTGAAAAGCTCGACCGGTCGAATACTCGCACACCCCTACTATTAACTCCTTGGAGACTTAGGTATTGGTGTGATAGCATCCAAAATCCAAATAATTGGAATGTAGAACCCAAATAATTGGTGAATTTGTTTTGCTTCAATAATAAATTCTCAACAAGTTAAGTTTTATTATTCACGGGCATCATCTGATAGAGTTAATAAAATGAGAATTTTATTAGAAATTTTTGTAAATATGAAAATAAATTTATTTATTTCATTTTACATAAATACTACTGTCATAATGACAGTAATGAAATACCAAAGAAGTGCTCTAGATTAATTTTGTTTATTAAAAAATACAACAACCTAATGGATTTCCCCACATGCCTGTTTCTGGTTTGTCAGAAATCAGTCAAGGTTCAAAGTTCCTTCTTCAGCCCTGGAATTTTTGAAAATAAACATTACATTTGTCCTGCTTGTGTGGCAGGCAGTGGAGAGTGCGGCCAAGGCGCTGCAGGGGTCGCTGAGTGACGCGGACGTGGCGCGCGGCAAGGCTCTGGTGAAGGGGCAGCTGCTGCAGCAGTACGAGAGCGGCGAGGCCGTGGTGCAGGACGTCGGCTCACAGGCGCTGCTGCTCGGCTCTGTGCTGCCTGCGCCGCAGCTCGCCGCCGCCGTCGACGCCGTCACCGCCGCCGACGTGCAGAACGTGAGTCCTTACACACCTATACCTGCTGGTGTCGGGTGATGTTGATTTTAGTAAATTGTTCCTGTACAGAACTTTGTACATTTTTGTTTAGAAGCTCAACAATTTTAAAATACTAAATACATGATTGAAGCTATTGCTGGCTGCAGAGTCCCTAATTTTATGTCGTAGGACTGGTAACTGTAACTTCCGAACCGGCTACTTGTCTTGTACTTTAATTAGAAATTGCGTAAATTAACTGATCATGTCTTAAGTCTTTGTGGAGAGCCAACAGTTGGCACAAGGACATTTTCGTGCTAACAATGAGTTGGCTATTTGCATAGCCATCTAACAAGGCTGTGGCACTAGTAAATGGCAACATTGCACCGGGTTCAACTGATTTGTTTATCCGTACTCTCTTATGGCACTATCTTTCATTTACTAGAAATCAGCAGGCTCTGTCAGGGTTTTTACTATGCAAAAAACCCTTGGAAAGCAGCATTGCCAGTTCAAAGGCCATCCTCCCAAGGGGAATGTCAGTGTTGTTTATTATTTTGATAAGCTAATAGCTACACGTCTGGTGGGGAACAAAGGCCTGCCAATCTAGAGTTGTGAACATGATCATTATACATTTTTCACTGAGTTTGCTTCCTTTGTCCTTCAAGTTTTTGCTTTCTATCGATTACGCCAAGTTCTTGACATTAAAGAAATCAGAATAGCATATTTTGGGTACGTCCAGTCTGTTTTGGAGGGGGGAATAATTGCCTGGGGTTGCGCATATCACAGCATTTTGCAACCATTAATGGTCACACAAAAGGCCATAATTAAAGCAGCCCTGAGCAAGTGTCGTCGCTACCCTTCGGATGCTCTATTAAATGAGACGAATGTACTTGATATTAGACAACCTTTTATAAGGACTTTAACTATGTACATTCACAAACACTATGACGATTTATTTGAACGTGTTACTCACGACTACAGAACAAGAACAGCACTTGGGCAAGGAAAACGCATACTGAGACTAATGAGGACTTTTTCAACAACTACAGTGGAACCTGGATAATTCGAACTTGTATAATTCGAAATCCTCTTTAATTCGAATATTTTTCTTGGTCCCTGGCATTTTGTATCTAAACAATGCTAAAAAATCATGGATAATTCAAATTTTATTTTGGATAATTCAAATTTTTTAAGTGCCAAATTAAGGTACATCAATTTCATTCCACGACTGAAAATAGTTACAAATTCATTGGAAAACACGTTTTACTACGACGTTCAATAAAAAATTAACGTCAGACCTATGGCGTGTCAGGTTATGGTCAAATGACTCATCCCTTCCACCTCCCAGGCTTCCCACCCTGCCCCAACATCGCTTGTAACTCGACACCAATAATGTAAATTAAAACAGTACAGAACGCTGACTGGGTTCGGAAAAGGGTTGCGCTCGCCGTGGCAGTGCCACTAGTCTTTTCGCGCTTGATTCTGTGCAGAACGGCTCCCGGCAGACGAGCCATGCGCCAGACCTGATGCGCAGTTTTCTATGTCAACACAAAGGCTACTCAACATTGCGACCCCCTTCCCACCCCCACCAGCCAAACTAACTTCCGAATTCCAGTGCAGCATTCCGTTGTTTTCGATCGTCCTTCAAACAAAGTGTTTTTTTTAATTGTGCAAAGTCTTGTTTTTAAGTGTTTAAAAGTTTTTATGTAACATTAAATAAGTGTAGTGACCATGTCGACAAAATCTCGGACCTATAAAACACTCACTTTAGCGGACAGTCAATGAGCGTGTAATTGTCAATGTTACACGAAGTTAAGTTGGTAGCCTGTATCAAGTTCAGAAGTAGCAGAAGGTACTGTATTTTTTCTATCAGAAATGTTTCTTTGTATTGTCGTACGTAGCGTCGTACTTAGTTTATACTTAGGGTTGTTATTTCTGTTTTATGATTACTGTTTTTGAACCCTTATAATTAACGTTTGTTGATGAATTTATTCTCTTAGAGTGTCAATTTGATATAGAGGTTAAATTCACAATGTGAAGTTTTAATGTTTTGGCCTCATTCTTTAGAACTTTTTTAATTCGAATTTATGGATAATTCGAAGTTTTTGGCTGGTCCCTTGAGGTTATCCAGGTTCCACTGTAACTGCTATTACCTGGCCCATCACTTATTCAACAACCTTCCTCAATATCTACGGAATAATCAATACTCAGTGACTCAGTATAAAAAATACATTTTGGAATGGCTTACTACTACTGGAAGAGACGGTGTAGAACGACTGCTAGTTTCGACCTACAGATAGACAATGATGCGGCAGCTGATCCAAGGATCGCATGGTCGTGTGGCTGTGTGAGTGTGAGAGGTGAGTGAGTGTTTGTGCGTGCGAGCCTTGGTATGCGAGTTGTGTGTGTGGGCGCGTGTGAGTGTGTGTGCGTGCGTGTACCTGATATGCAGTGATTCATACACAACAGTAAACAACTGGGAGGAGTTTGTCCGTCTGTCTGCCAAAAACATTTCTTTTTTGTCATTCAGATACATTCACCATTCATGCATCCTATTGATTTTCTTATTTAAACTTCCACCTGTCTCCTTTAGTCAAATTAGTAAATTTCATATTTTAAATAAATTCATAATTAATTAGCAATCAACTCGATTGAAAATAAATTAAAATTTTTTAACAATTTTTCAAAAATGTCACATAGAGACTTATCCCCACGCACGGATTTTTCTATGTGGGGATATATTTTGCTTATAATATCAGTATTAATTAACTTTCTTTGTAATGAGCATTTTAAGTACAATTCTGTGAACCATTGTATAAAACTATAAAAGCAAAATAAACAATTTTTGATTTGATTTGAATTTGAGTTGTAAAATGTACTATGCTTTTAGTCGGCTACAACGTGAGGTGCTTAAGAAGCAGTCAGCTTCCTTCTTTGAAAGAATGAAATATTATTGTTAAGGTTACCTTAGAATTAGACTGACATGGTACATTAAATTATGTGACAGAATACATTTTTCAAAGTAAAATGGGCTTGATATTACAAATTGTGATTGGCCTTAATAAGGCAAACATGCGAACATGTATAATACAAATATCATGTAAGTTTAAACATTATTAAAATATGGTTTAAATACCTTCAGTCAACAGTTCTAATCTTGTAGATTCTCCTATATGATTCGAAACTACCGTTTCATCGTCTGGGATGATCCAAAAATTGTCATGACATTAAATTCTTGAAAGTACTCAATGTTGGTTTTGTATTAAGTGTTGTTATGTGTATGTGAATTTATAAATGTTTTTATATTATTTAAGTGTTCAAGAATTTAATGTCATGACAATTTTTGGATCATCCCAGACGATGAAACGGTAGTTTCGAAACAATTGATTAGAACTGTTGACTGAAGGTATTTAAACCATATTTTAATAGTCGATTAACAGTTCTGGAGGCAAACAACAATGAATAAGTTTAAACATTACTGTTGATTGCAATCTTTTTGGAGAAGGATTGCTGAGATTTATTCATCATTTACTCTGAATTTGATTGACTTTAAAGAATTTTATCAAAATACAAAACCACTAAAACTCTTAACCCTAAAATTGCTAATGAATGTTTGAAATCCGTTTAACAAAGTCAGTAATTTATGTATTTTATTGCAGGCTGCTAGGAAAATCGCATCTGGAAAGAAGGCTTACGCAGTATATGGAAACATTGCCCATGCTCCATACTTAGATGAGATTGCTAAGTAAATATTCTCTGAAGATAATCAGTTGTAGTATTCCAGCCCTACACCTTTACCGCCATTATTTTCCTTCCAGGTTTATATTTTTGTTTTCAATAATTGTTACAAGAAAGAACTGTATTATTTTAAGTGCATTGCTTAATGTCATATTATGTCATTAATTGTTATTTGTATAAAATATGTGCTGTAAAAAATGTAATACTTAAGGGTTTTAAAAATCTGTTACAAATAAATTATTTAACCTTGATTATATGGGTTTTATTTGCCACCCTTCAAATGTTTGTCCTCAAAAATAGGGTTGAAGTATTGTGTCTTCTCCAATTTACATTCCGTTCATCAAATCAAATCAAATCTATATTTATTTTCCAAAGACAAAACATACAACAAATTACAAATATTTAAATGGAAAAAACCTCACATAGGCTTATCTCGCCTGTGTGTGAGGAATGAGTCCCACCAGATCAGTTCATCAGCAGACTCTGCAGCACTTAAAAACTAAAATAACATTACTTTATTTAGAAAACTAAAAACATAGGAAATATAGAAGATACAACAAGTATTAAGTTACTGATAAATAAAAATATATAAAATTATTTATTAATTTCCGCTGGAAACCTGGATCTCACAAGCTCACGCACCCATTCCCAGCCCCCCCCCCCTACCCCCCCAACTCACACCATTCCAACCCCTCACACACGCCAAACACACACACACCCATACACATACCCACTCGCCCGTACACACTCATACACATTCACTCTAGCAACTTTTACGCAGTCTATGAATACAATGAGCTGAGGTAACTATCAATTCGAACTCTACCGACTATCAATAACCAGTTATTTACATGTTTCTTATAAGTAACTTATACTGCATTGATTAGGGTGTTTTAAAAATTCTGGAAGCTTTGAAAAAATTATACCTGCTAAGTAATGTGAGGATGTTTCGTTAATCGTTTGATTTATTTTTGAATACTGAATCCCTGTATTCACAGCAGATCTGGTTAAATAATTATGATTAAGCTGGCTGAATATAGTTTGCTTGTTTTTAAAAATATACAAAATAAGAGTTCTACTGTATAACTGAGAAATACTAAAAACTTTGAAATCATCAAAAAGTTGTTCAGTAGGATATCGGCGTGGTTTACCAAGAGCAGCTTAAATTACAGATTTCTGAATAATTTCAAGTGGAGAAATAATACTTTTAAAACCACCCCCCCATGCTAAAACCCCATATTGAAGCAATGACTGAACGTAAGCAAAATAAATTATTTTAAGAAGAGGCAAAAAAAGTAATTTTGAAAGGTTTGAAAAAATAAAAATAAATTTACGTAGTTTATTTCTAATATAGCTCACATGCTCAGACCATTTCATGCGGGAATCAAATACCACTCCTAGATACTTGTATTCATGCACACACTGAACACACTCACACGTTACGCATCCATTCCCAGCACCACAAGTAAGCAACCTAAGACTTAAGTTAGTAGGATCAGAACAGGCTCTTAAAGATATTGGCATGCACTTGGTTTTGGATAAATTTAAAGTCAGCCCGTCAAACCAACGCTTGGCAGTGAGCAGGCCACACTCCGCATCTCTGCAGACACCCTCCCAGCTTCAAATAGTAATGCGGTGTCATCCGCATACAGAAAAATTTTTGCAGAACCCAAATTTGCCTTCCCAAGATTATTAATATAAATAAGGAAAAGAAGAGGTCCTAAAGTCGATCCTTGAATTACCCCATAGTCAATTTTTTTGGGCGAACTATTAAGTCCATTAATAGAGACAACTTGGTACCGATCTGTAAAGTAACTTTCAAACCAATCGAGTGCAATTCCTCTTACGCCTGGTACCCAAAAGTCAAAAGTGGGCTTTGAGTCTAACTTTGCAAAAGGCCAGATATTCAACACATTCTTATAAAGCAGGGAGGACAGGCGGACAGTGGTTAAAAAGGAGGGCATGTCTTCCTAAAAACAGACATCTGGTTTACCCTATTTGTAACTCTAAGAAATTATATTGGTTAAGTACAGAACTAATAATTTTTCAGTAAGACAGAGGAGCAAAATAGCATATTGTGCAGTACCTATATTAGGCCTAACATATTAGTTAACACTTACGCTACATCTTTAGACGTCCTACTCCCATTCCCATTCCCCTATTGCACACAACGTCCTAATACAACGTAGTACAGGCCGTTTAATTTTATGAATTTGTTGTTAGCTAAGAGTATAAAGCAGGGACTTGAAACTCTGCCAGCCCTCGGCAGATGGATTAACGACAAGCCCCTACCAAGAACTGGACTTTCTAAAAAAAAAGCCATGAAAGGAATTAAACTTCCCAGCCACCACACTTCTCCATGTGGATTTCCTCACGAAAAAAAGATGAACATTCTCAAATCTCTCGGTGACATATTGCCAGAAAACCGCAAACAGTTTTGGAAAGATTTGCCTACCCCTCAGCCGAAAGACTAAACTTTGTGTGCCTTAGCATTAGCCAAACCTAAGCCTAGGCCTAGTTTCATTTTTTACAAAATATGTCAATTAAAACTTTATACTTCTATAATTGTAATTTTTAACGGAGTGTCATTAAAAATTTGTTTGTACTATTAAAATTGTGTAGTGTCATTTATTTAAAATAAAGGAATATTTTTTCTGTATGTTTACTTTAATAATAATTTTTATTATTGCGTTCATGAAAATTATTGCAATTAATACTTTTAAACATAAAAATAATCTCAATGTGATGTTTAAAACAACACTTTTTAATGGTCAATTAATTGGTACCGGTAATAAAAGACTATGGACATACGGCACTTAAAAAACAATTATTAAACACATTAACTAAGCAAAAGTGCCGTATGTACGGTATTTTGTTTATTTCTATTTTTTTAACCTATTAAACATTAAGGACATACAGTAAAACTTCCTACATGTGTTTTACATAAATGCATCCAACAACTGAGTAAAAAAAAATATAGTAGTGTCATATGAAATAATACAGCAATGTGGTAAACTTTAAACAATGTTTTCGCAAAATCCAATTTTTGGACTTACGGCACTTTTGCTTAGGTAGGCAGAACTGGCCTACTCTTTTAGGGTTCTATTTTTGGATAACTGAGCAAATAAATATACTCTCTCATCAGGTCAAGCCATCATTCAAACTACTTGGAATTTAATAATTTTAAGTAAAATGTTTAACTCACCTCCAAAACAGAAACAAAACAATGACAATTTTTATTAGATCGTGTCACTGATTACAGACGACAGGTTGAGGTTAGGTAAAAAAAAATCTGATGACATAAATACACTTTCAGGGCGGCAAATCCAGGGGAGTGTGAAAGTGTACACTGTCTTGCATTGGTCTCGTTGCTCACTTCGCAACGATGCGCAGCAGCACTGGCACTTTGTGCATCGGCCGTCGCATTTCACTACACACTTTGAGTGGATGTTCAATAATTTCTATAGTGAATATATTTGCAACCATTACTTGTTTTCAAAAGTGCGGCGTACTGGACCAATAATTTGATATTCATTAAATATTACTGCTTAAGAACAGTTCCCCTCTGCCACGATCGCACAAGCAAAAGAACCTCCCTCGTTTAGAATTAAAGAGAAGCCAGCTTTAATGGGCGATTATTTGATGTTTATTTATTATGTAAATAGACCCGAAACTTAATATTGCTGGTTCCCAGTCCCTAACCATTCTAACTAATGCTAAAAAAAGTGCAGGTAACTCAATTGAATATAATCCCTTCATAATTATTATATTCCCTATTATACCCTGATTATCGAAAGAAGGTGAGCGGCGCGGCGGCGGCGGAGCGAGCGCGCGGCAGTAAAAACATTCTTATTCATAACGCTGTAGAAACGTAAAAAACTCTGTTAAAAATTTGCAGTCCACTTTATTCCAATGACCAGTTTATTACCTTATCAGCACTGTTTTCAAATAATTTTTAACGTTTATCGTTTAGTGTAAACTGTGAGTTATATTACTAAAAACACGATTTATGAATTAAAAAAGACAATTCTTTGTCTTTGATTCATGATAACTCTGCTTAGAAGCATCGGGGAAAAGATTCCTATAGAGAACCTTTAGTCGACTTTCTTGGGAACAATATATCAAAATTTGAGTCTTGTGATTAATATTTACGTCGTTATTGATTTATTTCTAAAGAACTGTTAACTCTTTTGTTAATTGAGATTTTCATTTCATTTTTCCTTTAATGGCATTAGATAGTTTCCACTTTCAATATTCAGTTAATAAATTACTTCAATACTAATAGATAAATCCGTAATCAGATGATAATTGAAGTTAATTATCAACATTGCTCGGGCGAGCGCGGTCCAGACGAGGTACAGCAACTGGCCAACAACAACGGAGCACATGCTTCCAACACACACTGCACATGCAGTTCGGAGGAACTTAAAGGTTCCTTATTGTTCAATGTTGGTAAATCGGCATTGTTTTTACAATGAATTCTACAACTGGAAGCAGACATTGTTTATAAGAGAAAAACTGAGACATGCAGAGGCGCGCGAATAAAATGGGTCCACTAGGTAAAAGGGTACCAGGTACCCACCAGGTAGGTATGGGTCCACTGGGTATGGGTCCAGACTGTACTTCAACAGTCATTGTTGCGCTCTGCCTCGCAGTGATACTATCGTTTATATATTATCCGTTACGAGAAACCATTCCAATAAAAACATTAAGCTGCGACGGAATTAACCTATATTTCATTCAAAGACATTGTTTACTGAATTTCATTCATCAAAGTAGTTTAATAGCTGAGATAACAGTACTTTAGAAATAAATTAGTAACGACGTAAATATTAATCACAAGACTCTCAAATTTTGATATATTGTTCCCAAGAAAGTCGACTAAAGATTCTCTATAGGAATTTTTCCCCGATGCTTCTAAGCAGAGTTATCATAAATCAAACACAAAGAATTGACTTTTTTAATTCGCAAATCGTGTTTTTAGTAATATAACTCACAGTATAAACTAAATGATGTACGTTAAAAATTATTTGAAAACAGTGCTGATAACGTAATTAACTGGCCATTGGAATTAAGTCGTCTGCAAATTTTTAACAGCATTTGTTACGTTTCTACAGCGTTTTAAATAGGAATGTTTTTACTGCTGCGCACTCGCTCCGCCGCCGCCGCGCCGCTCACCTTCTTTCGTTAATCAGGGTATAATACTATGTGACGTTACAACATCCCGTCACAATAAAATTAACTTAATTATTCTAAATTATCTACCATCATTATAACTTACGACTTACCTTTATTATGTTTATTGTAAATATAAACAATAACCTCACTTATAATTTTGACATTTCTAACCATATGACATTTGAAGTAAATTTTCTTCCTCACTCGGTCGCGGCACTGCACGAGACAGACTGCCAGGAGGAATGAGTCAGTTTTTCGTTCTATCTGGCACGTACGAATTCAAATGACCCCCACTTTTAAATACAAATTCAAGGTAGAAGAACTCGGCAACAGCTGGTCTCCACACCGAAAGGTAAGGACTCTCAGCTTAGCTGGACTTATCTCTTCAACTTATTGATAATCGGCTGTCAAGCTGTTTCAATAAGAATTCCCTAAATAAGATCTGGTGATAATCGGCGACTAGCTGTTTCACCTAGTCTTAAACGGAAAATTAATTGAATTATAATTGATCTTAAATAATAAAAGAAACGTGAATCAGGTCCCACTTTTAATTCATTTCATTTCATTTTAATAAGTATCCTATTTTGTTAAATAGAATTAAGAAAGTTAAATAAACTCAATTATGTTATTATAAAATACTTTTTCATTGAGTATAAAACTTAAATAAGGTTTAGATAGTTTGAATTGCCGTTGGCAAAGAACCCTACCCTGAGATCAAACTTAAAAGAAAATAAATAAACAGAAAGGATAAAAGACAATTTTAATAATTAATTTACCACACTTGGTACATTTCAATATTTTGGCGCCCAACGAGCAGGCATTAAATATTCAATATTTATAAAACTATAACCTTAACTAAATAACTAATGACAACCCCATATAATCTAAGAGAAAACCCAAAAATGACTGATAAAATAGATAATCAGATTTCGCATAGGAAACCTAGATCCCTAAGTAAATCCCCGACTAAACATGACATCTCGAGAAGAGGCGACATTTAAATCAAACTCATAGAAACGGTTAATTTATTAAAAGATCTGACTAAAGAAATGAATATTCTAAAGCTAGACATCCAAACAATCAAAGAGAAGACAAATAACGAGATGAAAGTATTGACTGAGAGAACTATTGACGTAGAAAGAAACATATAAATGATTTACGAAAATATGAACATAAACAATGTTCGAATCGAAGAAATCAAATCAAACCTAGACCAAATGAAGAATAAATTCGAAGACAGTATAACTCAACTACAAATCCAACTAACCAATAGAGATAAACAAACCGAAATAACTGAACCAAATGTCCAGAACAACAGACAAATTGAGAAAGAAATAAATACAAGTTGTATATAAAGACTCGATTTCACCCAGGATACCTCAATTCAATGGGAGACAAAACAACCCCATGATCTTTTTAAATAATCTTAAGAACCAAATCAAAAATGAAGAAAATTTGTTCGAGATACTTAATGAAATGACCGATGGCGCAGCCTCATGGTGGCAATTAAACAAAGAAAAAGTAACAACCTTTAATGAATTCGAAACTATCTTTATAAACCGATATTGGAACCGTGATATTCAAAAGAATATTAGAAAAAGATTAGAATTTGAAAAGTATCGCGCTAACGGAAAACTAACTAGACTTGAATATTTCACCGATCGTGCCATAATCTTAAAATCACTGACAATATGTCCATTAGATGAAGAAGAAATAGTAAAAATACTTGCGGAACATTTCGGACCTAACGTTACCAATGCGTGTAGAATCCAAGGAATCAAAGATATAACTAACATGGAAAGACTATTACAGAAAGAAGACAATGACGAGAAAAATCATACGTTAAAATATCACAATCCTATACCAAATAAACACGAATCTATAAAGGGAAATAGCAATCAAAGGAGCATAGGGAACCAAAATCGTCGATTTGAAAATCGTAACCAATGGCGACCTAATCCCAATAATACCAATTACCCAAATGGAAAATTCAAACCGAAATACCCTTCACAGGAACAACAACACATTTGTGCTAGTATAAATCAGATGCAATCTACATCAGATAATATTCCGAGTCCTTCTTTAAACGGGAATGCACCGGGAGCTGGAATAAAACAGGTGACAACACGAATATAAATTAACCAATAATTGAGGAGGAAATTAGTATCCCGGTTAAACCTAAATTAAACCTAATTCACCTGTAAATAACTTTAAGAGCAAGACACCTCCCAATACATCTATAGTATCTAATATATATTGTTCTAAAGAATTTTTATTAGATGAACCTCAGATCAAAGACGATACCTGTTATCAAAATATTACATGTCCTGAAATAAAATTAAAAATACAGAATATCGAGTTAAGTGCACTCATCGACACTGGTAGTAATGTTACCTACATCCAAAAGGAATGGTTAGAAATAAATAAAAACAGAACAAAAATTGAAGGTAAACTACCTTTAAACAATACTACAGTCATCACAGCTACTGGACATAAAAGTAATAGGATAAATAATATAATATTTCTCGAAATCATCATAGGAAATTTTAAAACTATGATCCAATGTTTAGTTATCCCTAAACTAATCAAGGAATTAATACCTGGAATAGATATTATAAATGAATTAAATATGACCTTAAATTTTAAGGAACAAACCGTAAATATCGATAATGGAAAGACCATAGTAAAATTTAATAAAAATGTAAATAACGCTATAATATGTCATCTAGTTCAAAACAAAGAATATTACCACCCCAAAATGATATGAAAGAAAACCAAGATTTTCCTACGGTACATAATTCAAATAATTTAACTGAAGAGCAGCAAACCAAACTAAAGAAATTATATGAGAAATACAAAGACATATTTTCGGATAAACCAGGAAGATGCAATAAATATCAACATAAAATAGAAATCAATCAAACCAAACCTTTTAATCACAAAGCTATCCGATTCCCCTTAGATATATTAATGATATAAAAAGAGAAATAAACGAAATGGAAAAGGACGGTATTATAGAAAGATCTAATAGTCCATATATTAATCCTATCGTCCCCGTGATAAAAAAAACTGGAGAAATTAGATTCTGCTTGATGCAAGAAAAATAAATGAAATCAGCATTCCCGATTATGAGTGTAACCGAGGAGTGAATGAAATACTCTTCCAAGGAAGGAAAACTTCTCTCTAGTGCTTTTTGGCAGGTAGAATTGATGCCTGAATCTAGACCATATACGGCTTTTCAATTCCAAGGGAAAACTTATCAATTTTGTGTAACTCCATTTGGATTAAAAACTTCTTCCGCCAAGTTAGTGAGAGCATTAAATTTTGTTTTTAAAGACGAAGTAGATCCCTTCACCTTAATTTACGCCGACGATATATTATGTCATTCTGCTAGTTTCGAAGAACACATTTCACATTTAGAAATACTATTTAAAAAGTTAAAGGATTCAAATATGAATATCAAATTCAAAAAATCACTTTTTTGTAGAAACCAAGTACCTTTCTTAGGATTCGTTGTAACTAACAACGGCATAGAACCAAATACAGAAAAAATTGAAGGCATTCAAAAGTTAAAGAGACCACGCAATCAGAAAGAGTTAAAAGGATTTTTAGGATCATTAAATTATTATAACCGATTCGTAGATAAATATTCTGAATCCATCCAACCCTTGCTGAAACTTACCTCATCCAAACATAAATTTATATGGACTGAACAAGAAGAACAAGCCTTTATCAATGCTAAGAAGTTATTTCTAGAAACTAACCTCCTTCATCATCCTGATCCTAATAAAGAATTCATTTTGCAATGCGATGCTAGAGATAAAGCTATAGGTGGACACATTTATCAAATAAGAGAAGATGGCAGTAAAGGGGCTATTGCTTTTATGAGTAGGGTATTAAGGAGACATAAATTAAATTATTTTACTGCGGAAAAGGAATTTTTATCTATATTATTTTGTTTCCAGAAAGTCAGACAAATCGTGTTAGGAGCCAAATTGAAAATCATTACGGATCATAAAGCCTTAACTTTTATAAAAACTTGCAAACTTCTAAATTCCAGATTAACACGATTTACAAGAAAACCAATATACAATAGAGGGATGCTCTGGAAAGGAATTTTTATTAGCCGATAGTTTGAGTCGACATTGTCACGAGGAAATCTATAATTCAAATCACCAGCCCACCATAACCTTAATAACTCGAAAGCCTAATACCGAATTATTAAAAGAATTAGAAAATATACAGGACTTACAGAGAACAGATCCAGAAATAAATAAAATTTTAGAATTAAAACAAAAGGAACTCCAAGGTGAAAACGTAGATAATTTAATTCATTACCAGATCATTGACAATATCTTAGTACAAAATACTAATACCCCCGTTGCAGCAAACCTGCATACTCAGCGAATTTCAATCGCAAAGTACATGTTTCAATCCAATATAGCGAGATTTGACACGTTTTATAAGCTCCATAAGAACAAAATGGGGAATGAGTATGCAGGTTTGCTGCAACAGGCATTTTAAAACTGGGTGGTTTTAATTCAATGTTTAGTAGATCTGAACTAGAAGAAGCTATACACCAACTTTTATCAAGATATGTTAAGAAATAAGGAAGATATTGAATTTTTTTTATTTCCCATAAGGATAACATGGGGAATGAGTATGTAAGTTTGCTGCCATAAAAACGGAAATATCCGGGATTTTATACTGAAATACATTAGATCTCATCTATATGAAGCCACAAACCAAGTTTCATTAAGATATGTTGAGAAATAAGCGAGATAAAGAATTTTACTTATTCCCCATAAGGTTAACATTGAGACAACGTACTGTGTTTACCACTTTCAGTATCTCGGTAACCAATGGACATAGAGCAATGATTCAAATTACTAAATTGTTTGTTTTTTTGAGCTGAATTCAATGGTGCTAACCAAAATTCGATTAATTTTATTTTTCTATATAAAAAACTTGAAAAACCCATTTTTGGGGGAGTTTTACCCGCTTTACCACCCCTTCCGGTGGTCCGATCGGGCTGGTTCACGAACTCGTCCGAATAATTACTACTTTACACGCCTGTGCCAAATTTCATTCCGATCGGACCATTTTTGCGAGCGCTATCGTGCTTACAGACACATATATATATATATATATATATATATATAGATATAGAAATTTGAACGAATGGTTTTTTTTGCTTCTGGGGGCCCCAAAACAAAAAGTTATGGTCTTGGGCTTAGGTCTTACCATGAGAGCTACGGTAATAGCTTCTTCCCTATAGGGGAAATTCGCTAAAACGAATCCCGATTGGAGAATAGTTATTCCAGATAATATAATAACAAAGCTAATTTGGAGCTGTCATTTTTACCATTTACATTGCGGATCATTAAAATGTTATCAGATCCTTAGTGAATCATTTATATTCAAGAATATGTCCAGAAGAATAAGAACTTTACTCTCTAAATGTGAAGTTTGTCAAAAGAGTAAGAATGCAAATTATACTAATCACCGTCTAACTCATGGTGTGAATGTTTCAAATATAAATGAAATACTATCTTTAGATTTTCTCGGTCCTCTCCCCAAAGGAAAATATGGTTTCCAATATATCTTAGTTGCCATTGACATATTCAGTAAATTTGTTAAACTTTACCCATTAAAAAAGGCTACAACACAAGCAGTCATAAATAGAATTTTCTTTGATTATATTCCTAATTATGGTAAACCTATGAAAATCCATACCGACAATGGAACTCAATTTACAAGCAAACGATGGACTCATAAACTAGAAACTGAAAATATAAAACCTATATTTTCCCCTATTAGACATCCCCAATGTAATCTAGCCGAAAGAACTATAAAAGAAGTAAAACAATGCTTAATGACTTATTGTTATGACAAACGTAAAAGTTGGACAGACTAAATTAGAATAATCAATGAATTTTTAAATGAAATCTATAATGACACTACTAAACTAACCCCAAATGAATTACATTTTTAAACCTTAAAAACAAAAGATTTTGGGATAAACTTTTACCTCACTTACCTAGTAATGATACAACCCACATGTTCAAATAGAATTAGCTAAAAAACGAATGGCAGAAAAACAAGATAAAAGATCTAAAAAGATAAATGAGAGTCATAAGATAACCGAATTTCAAATAGGAGAATTAGTACTTTTAAAAACTTCCCCTTTATCAGTCAATGGCAGGTGAAACTAAAGGACTATGTCTAGTTTACAAAGGGCCTTACGAAATATATAATAAAATAGGTAGGTCTACTTATATGTTAATGGACCTACAAAAATCTCGTATTAAAGGACCTTATCTTAGTCAAGCACTTAAAAAATTTATATCTTAAAAAAAATGTTTTTTGTTTTATTTAATTGTTAATAATTATAGATGTCTTCCACAATCTACGTGCCTAAGAAAGGAGGAAAAAAGAAGAATAAAGCCTTCATGAAATGGTTAGAGCGCCTTCCTCAAAATGATCCCAGAAGAGAAGAATTAAGAAGAATAATCAGCACAAAAACTGTGAAAGGCACGATATTCTCCCGGAATGATATTAATTTCTCGAAAGCCAAAGCTCACAAAGAACGGAAGAACTTAATAAAAAAGATCGAATCAGAACAGCATTGGAGTTATGGCCTACTTCACGTTGAAGCTGAAGACAAAATGAAAAGGAGCGGCCGCATTAACTGAGGACTGGTAATATCTAGGCCTTTAGGACTAGTAAGAGGGGCTTTAGTGTCCATGCAGTCTTGCCATTCAAAACAATCAACCGATGAATATGTTAAGTGTCACGTTAGACCAAGGAGGATGCACAACAACCATCCTCGGTAGGTGGTTGTTTCTATTACTGGGGATAGCACAACAAGGCATTTGTATAAAAAAGGGGCTCTTTGATTTTGTCAAGTTGGAAAAAAAGAGGGAGTAATGCCAGCAATTTAGTAAAGAAGTACTGTTCTTTGAATGGCAATTCAAACAACTAGAATCTAAGAACGAATAAAATTTAAATCTGTTTGTTAAAAATGTCAGAAATGCTAATAGATTTTATTTCTTAAATTGAAGTACGAGGACTCAATATAACCAATTTAAAATTGTTGACTCTTGAAAATATAATTTTATGATCATTAATCAAATGGTTTGACTTACATCACTTAGTTGTTAGATTTTAATTTTATATTGTAAAGAATAACATTATTCCCTCACATTTTTCCAACCTGACAAAATCAAAGAGCCTAAAAAAATGACTGTGTACTACTTCCAGTACGAGACTATAACCTCCTTAAGCTATACAGTAGACCCCCTCTTAACCGACCCACACGGGACCGGAACTTGGTCGGATAACTTAAAAGGTCGGTTAAAACGGGTAGTCCTCTAATCACCTAAAAATGAAAGCTCTATTGATTTAGGGTTCTATTAATATCACTTTAAAGCAGTTCGTTGATTATTTAGAAAATAAACTATAATTATCAACCTATTTTCCAAAATAATGACTGTAGAAATGTTACAAATAACCCCAAAACACGGTCAAAACAAAACCTTTTTATAAACTAAATAGTAGACGTGTTTAAAAATGTTCGTATGTTAACACCTTTAACAACGTGCTTTTTTAACAAATCTTTTGTAATGCGGTATTGGTTGTCAATGCATCTACTTTACCATTTTCATAAATTAATAAATGCTGTATTCAAAATATTTTAACCCGTAACAACCTATAGAGTTGAGCGTAACATTCCCATCGCCGAGTATGCAAACGGAAATGCGGCAATGCCTAGAAAAGAAACGGAAAAAAGGACGGTTAAACCGAACTGTTCTAAAATAGGGTCGGTTAAAACGATCTTTAATATTTGATCAGCAAGGGCGGATAATCCGATCATCGGTTAAAACGAGGTCGGTTAAGAGGGGGTCTACTGTAACCTCCTTTTAGACTATCAGAAAAAATAAGTTATGAGCTGATGACTTGGTCTCCAGCTGATTCCTTTCCTCCCTCGGCAGAAAAGAACTTCATTTGCCCTATATTTTTTTAAACAGGCATTTTCACAGCAGAATGACAAAAAAGTGTATTGATGTAACACAATAAAACTAAGCTGTCACACTTCCTGTAGTCCATTCCCAAGGCCGGCGACAGGATTTTCGGGCCCTTGTGCAATCTTCAACCCCGGGCCCTAAGACCTGACTTTTTTTACTTATTTTGTTTGCTTTTGGGCCCCTTTTCAGCCGTTTCGGGCCATTTTTTTGGTTTTTCCGAGCCCACTGCGAGCCCAATCCCCTATGCATTTGCCCCCCCCAGCCCCCCCTGTCAAGGCCCTGCCCATACCAGTTTAGTTTATAAGCAGATTGAAAAACTAAGGGAGTCTAAAAACACACACTCATTAAAAGTACTGTACTTTACTTGTAATATAGCAATAATTAAACAATGAAGAAGACAAGACGGGAGGTGATGCGGACGTTTCACGAGCGAGGGGCAAGGCTGCTGTTGCCTGGAGCAACGGACATCTCCCCACCCTGACTGTTCTCTCGGAGCGGGCTCTGCAAACAGCAAACTTTTGTTTAAATTTTTACAAAATCAAAAAAAATATTCTTCTCAATGTATTGTTAAAGAATTTAGGTTATAATATGACAGTCCAAATTATGACTTAAAGCAGGTTAAAAATGTTTTACCCGTCCCTATAAATAAAAAAACATGTCTTATATTAGAAACATTTCAAAAGAAAAATTTTATATTAAGACAGGAGTATTAATAAATAGTACAGCCCTTTGAACTGCATTTTCTCCACTTCATTTGATTTCAGTGTAGAGAATTCAACCATTATGAAATAATAAAAAAAATAGGGTAACAAATGAACATGAATACTCCTTTATGTATGTCCTAACAAACAAAAGAGAGATGTCAGATATTTGGCAATAATTTGGAAAGTTTTAATACCAAACATAAACTTCAGTATGCAAAAAACTTGTCTGTTTTTTTTACTTTCTCCCCCCTATACATAGTATATGGAGAAAGGATTGTTTTCGTCAAAATTTTCGAATTTGAGTTGTTAGTGGATATATTCGTTTTAGTGCTCCCTGAATCCAAATATAGTTATTTGTGCATCTAGGGACTAAAGTGCAACTTTTTCTCCCTGAGGGAAACTGTTGACAATTTCCCGAGGGAGAAAAAGTACTTTAGTCCCGAGATGCACACAAAATTTTTCCTCCACCTACACCATTAACAATAGAGTCTGAATCGGAGGCAGAACGGAAACGGAAATTAAGAAGCCCCGAGGACAAGGAAAAAGAGAAGAAAAGGACCAAAACAAAGAAAATGGACGATGGAGATGAGGAAGGAGAAGAGACTGAAGATGAGAATGAAGTGGATCCTCTTGTGAGTCTAGGAAGGGTGCTGGAGAAGATGAGAGGGTGGTTTAGGCAGCCAACAATAATGAAGATGGTCACGAAGCCGCAGACCGAAAAGTTTCAACGGCACTTCGTGAGGTTTCAGGAGGAACTCATAAGGGCCAGAGAGGAGAGGGCTAGGTTAGAAACCCGAATTGAGGAAAGAGCGGAGTTTGTGAAGATTGTTCGGGATGAACTGAGAAACGGACCAGAACCGGAGGTGACGAGGAAACCGACTGGGTTCGCTGCAGCAGTGGCAAGAGATGCCCCGAAGATTCCGAAGGTGACAGGTGTGAAAGGCCCTGTGCTGCCACCACCAAAGTTGGTCACGGTGAGACACGATACTAAGGAGAGTGAAGAGGTAAAGACCATTCTGAAGAACCTAGTGAAGCCACAAGAGATCGGGTTAAAGGTCAGGAGGATTGTGAACATCAGGCATGGAGTAATCGTAGAAGCGGAGAACGAAGAAGGAATAGAGGCCCTCATGAAACAGAAATCCCTGGGAGAGGCCGGTCTGAAAGTTGAGAAGCCAACGAAGAAAAGGCCTGTGATAATGATATACGACGTGAATGCAAAGTTGAGTGACGAAGACGTGAAAGATGAAGTATACCGGAGGAACATGCGTGACAGCGGCGTTGACGAAGGTGATTTTCAACAAGAATTTGAGGTCAGACACAAATATAACGATCAGAGATCGAATGGTCAGAAGAAACACATTGTGGTCGAGTGTTCAGTTAGGGTAAGGAACTGGTTGCGTAGGCAAGAGAAGATATACGTGGAGTGGCAATGCTGCAGAGTAAAAGATTATGTGGATGTAGCAAGATGCTACAAGTGCCAGAGATTTGGTCATGTTGCCAAGCACTGCACTGCGGGAAAGCCGACCTGCTCGTATTGCGCGGGCGAGCACGACTTCAAGGACTGTGCAAACAAAAAGAAGAAAGAGGCAGTCTGCTGTGCAAACTGTAAAAGGAATGGTCGTGGAGACCACAAACATGAAGCTGGTTCAAGAAGGTGCCCAGCGTACGAGAAGGCCGTGAAGAGGCAAAACGAAAAGACCGATTATGGACTGTAGGATCGCTCAGTGGAACTTGGGGAGAGGGAAAACTGCCACAAATGAAGCTTACAGAAGATGTCTGCAAGAGAAAGTCGATGTCCTTTTGGTGCAAGATCCGTACACAGTGAATAGGAAGCTGAAAATGCCTGGTTGCAGAGTGTTCTATGACAGGAGTGGAAGAGAAGATATCTGGAGTGCTGTGTGTGTACTGAATGATAAGATCGGAGCAATCATGGATGTCAGGGAAACTAACGGAATGTGCGTCAGCGTCAGGCTAGAGGTTGAAGGAAAGTCGCTGCAGGTGATCAGCCTGTATTGCAGGCCATCAGAGCCCATCGATGGATTCCTCGCAGAACTGTCAGATATTGTCAGGAAGAGAGGCAACAAGGGAGTCGTCTGCGGTGCGGATCTCAACGCAAAATCGGGATTGTGGCTCAGTGGTTGTACGTACGAGAGAGGCTCGAGGTGGAGGAAGTCCTGTTTGCATGGGACTTGCAGACCCTCAATAGATTCAATAGATGGACAACATTTGAGAATACGCAGGGCGGGAAGTCGAACATTGATGTCACTATCGCCACGAGGGACGCGGCAAGTAGGATATCAGGTTGGGAAGTACATGAGGAAACGCTGAGTGACCACAGAATGATAACATTTAGGTATCAAGAAGAGCAAGGAAGGAGAGGAAGACTAAATGAACAAAGAGAGGGATCCTACTGTTTGAGGAAAGTGAACTGGGTGTCATTTGACCGCGAGCTGCAACGGAGCATTCAAGGTTTAGACATAGGAACGACGGAAGCGGGAGAACACGCGGAGAGAATCACAGAAATGATCTGCAGGCTAATGGAAGAGCAATTCCCGAGAGCAAAGAAAGGAACGAAGAAGGTTTACTGGTGGACGGAAGAACTCGATGAACTAAGGATTACAATGCGAAGAAAGAATAGGATCTGGAGAAGAACCAGTCTTGAGGCCGACAGGAGAAGCTTTGTGCAATCAAGAACAAATTATATATGGGCGATCAGGAAACAAAAGAAGAAGATGTGGGAGAAGCTCATCGTAGACGAAGTAGGAAACCCGTGGGGTAAGGTCTACAAGATAGTCATGGAAAAGATGAAGAGTGAAGTCCAACTAGCAAGCCTCGAGAAGGAAGACGGAACGATGACGAAGACTCTAAACGAGACTCTGCAAAGGATGATTGAAGGGTTGCTGCCGGATGATAGGGTAGAAGAGGACACCGACGAACAGCGAGAGATAAGGAGAGGTATGATGGAAGAAAGTACAGGACCTAATGAAGAGGACTTTACAGAGGAAGAGCTAATTGCAAGCATCGCGCAAATGATGGATAAGAAAGCACCGGGATACGACGGAATCAAGGGCGAAGTCGTCAAGAGAATGTGCGGTAGAATCAAGGGGACGTTGCTGGACATGTACAACAAGATGTTGAGAGAGGGTAGGTTCCCCGATATTTGGAAAACAGGCATCGTCAAAGTGTTTTTGAAAAGCGAAGACAAAGACCCTAGCAAGGTAAAGTCGTACAGGCCAGTGACCCTCCTTCCGGTTCTGGGTAAGATAGGTGAAAGGTTGATCGTAAAGAGGTTGAAGCAGTGGATGGAGAGAGAAGATCGAACAGGTCAGTATGGATTCACAGAAGGTGTAGGAACGGTTGATGCGCTGTTGGACATGAGAAGAGAAGTAGAGGAGACGGAAGAGAAGTACGTCGTTGGATTGTTCTTGGACATCTCCGGGGCGTTCGACTCTGCCTGGTGGCCAGAGATCCTGAGAGTTCTGAGGGAATGGCGGTGCCCAAACAACATCTACCGACTGGTCAGGGACTACTTCCGAGGCAGGACAGTGACTTTGAAAGCTGGCAACGGAGAAGTGAGCAAGACCATCACAAAAGGTTGTCCACAAGGATCCGTGTTGGGCCCTCTGCTGTGGAACGTCCTTTTCGACGGGTTTCTGCGGCTGCAGTTCGGCAACGGCATCTCTGCCAGAGCCTACGCGGATGACGGACTGCTCCTGGTGAAGGCAAATTCAAGTCCTGAGCTGATGAGGAAGGCGTCAAGAGCCTTGGATCTGGTCACCAGGTGGGGAGAAGAGAGGAAGATGACGTTCTCGAAGGAGAAGACAGTGATGGTGCTACTCAAGGGAAAGTTGGTCGAAAGATTCATCAGAGTGAACATGGGTGAAGTCACGGTACGCTGCTCAGATAAAACGAGGTACCTAGGGTAGTGGTTAAAAGTGGAATGAAGTTCGCAGGACACTACGAGTATGTGGTCGAGAAGACGATGAAGGTATTCGGAAAGCTGAAAGGACTGGCGAAGGCAAACAACGGGATGAAATGTGAAAACTTGAGAAGGCTGTACATAGGGGCGTTGGAGCCGATGGTGCTGTACGGATGTGAAATGTGGGGACAAAGAATGAGAGGTCGAGGAGAGAAGACGAAGCTGATGAGTCTACAGAGGAAACTGTTGTTAGGAGTGATCAAGGGATACAGCACTATTTCCCACGAAGCCGTGAGAGTGATCGCCGGAGTGATCCCACTGGATTTGATGGTGGAAGAAAGGCTGAAAAGAAGAAGAGATAAAGAGGAAGGAATCGACAGCAAGGAAAGCAAGCGAACCCGAAGAGAGGAAACACTCGTCGAATGGCAAAGAAGATGGGAAACCAGCACCAAAGGAAGAGAAACCTTCGAGTTTGTTCCGGATGTTCGACAGAGAAAGAAGGTGAAATGGGAGACCGACCACTACACAACACAGTTCGTGAGCGGCCATGGTAATTTCAAGGCGAAGCTGAGGGGATTCAACCAAGTGGAAGATGACAGATGCACACACTGTGGACAGTTGGAGACCTCGACACATGTTCTGATGGTGTGTCCTTTCTACGAGGAAGAAAGAAGTGAAATGAGGGAATTCCTCCGAGGTAAGAATTGGAATTGGGAGAAGCGAAACTTTCTACGGTGCAAGAAAGCAGCTGAGGTGTTCTCAAGAATGTGCAGGAGAATTGGAATTAGGAAACACGAGTTTGAAAATGTAAGAGGATAGACTGCAACTTGAAACACTGGAAAAAAGGAAAGTAGGAGGAAAAAAAAAGAAGAAAGAAGAAAAAGCAAAAATCCGATGATCCTAGTGCTATGGTGCTAGGGGAGGGGACAGGTGTGTTGGGTGGGCACTAGAAGAGTGCCCGGTTAGGCTAAGAAGACAGAAGAGGACTGAAGAAAGAAGTCTATTTCAGGAAAGAGGCCTGGCGAATAAGTCTCCGACTTAAGCCAAGGGTGGAGGAGGGATCGCGGGCTTCGGCCAACCACCTGTCTCTGTGTCTGTGTCTGTGTCTGTGTCTGTGCCTGTGCCTGTGCCTGTACTTGTGCCTGTGCCTCTGGCTGTGCCTGTGCCTGTGTCTGTGTCTGTGTCTGTGTCTGTGTCTGTGTCACACACTGGTGTGTGTGTGTGTGTGTGTGTGTGTGTGTGTGTGTGTGTGTGTGTGTGTGTGTGTGTGTGTGTGTGTGTGTGTGTGTGTGTGTGTGTGTGTGTGTGTCTGTGTGTCTGTGTGTCTGTGTCTGTGTCACACACTGCTGTGTGTGTGTGTGTGTGTGTGTGTGTGTGTGTGTGTGTGTGTGTGTGTGTGTGTGTGTGTGTGTGTGTGTGTGTGTGTCTGTGTCTGTGTCTGTGTCACACACTGCTGTGTGTGTGTGTGTGCGTGTGCGTGTGCGTGTGCGTGTGCGTGTGCGTGTGCGTGTACGTGTGTGTATGTGTGTGTGGATGTAAACAAAGCTGGAGACGACACCAGTGGTCCGATTTTCATGAAATTTGGCATGTAAGTATAAAGCCGTGGTATCTCCAGGTGTATTTTTCATTTTTTGGAATTTTTGATTTTTAAGGGTATTTATCCCATAAAAACCCATAAAAAATGACAAAAATCCAAATTTCTCAAAAACAGCTCTAACGATTTTGATAAAAATTTCATGGTTTTTAGTGCTTAAGATGACAAACAAAATGACACCACCCGCATGTCTGTAAAAATTCAGGTTCAGAAGTTATTGGGGTTTAAGTGTTAAAAAATTCTATTTTTCAAATTTCACAAAAATTGTAACTTTTAAAGAAAATATACTTGCAACCATTAAATTTGGCTTGAAAAACTAAATAATCTAGTATCTTGAATCATTAGTCTACGTCAACTGGTTGCAAAGATAATTGATATTTTAGTTTGGCGGTAAACACAGTAAGTTGTCCAATGTTATTCTTATGGCAAATATTCAAAAACCAATATCTCCGTTATTTACTAACCGATTTTGATAAAATTTTGTATATATTTGTGTGATAATTAATTGATAATTTTGTGACGGATATTTCCGGGTAAAAGAAAAGATGATCGGTTACACTCGTACACCGAACCGCAGGAAATCACGTCACGGGTTGTCAGAGGCCTTGGAATCGCTCAGCTCGGTCGCTGGGATAATTCCAGGGGTCGAGGATCGAAATCACAGTAGTTACCAGATATTCAAATATGAGAGCTCAGTTATATTCAACCTAGATGGCATTCAACTTAGGACAGACTAAATCTGGAAGCACCTTCTAAGTAAAATGCCCTCTGCTGTTTTCCCAAGCTATGCGAGATGTTCAGAGTTAACACTAGTTGCCCATAGTTAATGTTTACCCTAATCAAGAAACAACATTAAACTATTTCACTAGTGACCAGTCATTACAGGAGCAGGACAGACCTTACACTCCTGTTGCACAGCAGGTTTGGACAAGACTAAGCCTGTTACAACAGCAGGAAAATTTAGGACTTAAACCCGTAAAATCACCAATTCCAACTTGGTTACACAGAATTTGGAAAATAGCCTAAAAGGAAAACTAAATAATAATTGGCACCAAGATAATTAATTTAATTAGTCTTGGTTACAGCCAAGAGATGAGCAGGATAGGTCTCGGAACTCTATCCTGCGACACGATCAACCTTCAGAAAAGTTTACAGATCGTCTAAACACAAATTCAGAAATTACACTGACGTACCTTTAATACCAAAAAGTATTGGAAGACGTCGATCGGAATCAGCTCCAAAGCACACGATCAGAAGCGGCCGGGGAAGAATTCGCAGAAGAACAGAACTCGAATTACGAACCGGTCTCTTCCGAAGTGTAGGCACAAGTGTCGATCGAGGGGTTATCAGCACACCATGTGCTCACCCCTTCCGGTGATGACTCACCAGCCTTTTTTGCAGTTGATAAAGCGGCTGGTTACAAGCTAAAAAAAAAGCTATATCCGGGGCCACTGTTTTTCGGTCTCTGCCAGAAAAACAGCTTATTGGCGCACTCGGCGAAAAGAAGAAGCAGCGCAGGCTCTGTCACCTGTCACCGTCTGCTCAACTCACAGTCGTGACGACGTCTTTTAGGTTATGTTGTTCACAACAACAACAACCGAAGTTCCGTTCGCAAATATTACGTTTCCCAAGGAAAAGATCTAATTACGTGTCCAACTAAGTGTTTATATTAGATTATAGTCGCCGTTATACGCCTCAACACTTTGCTTTCCACATCAAAACCGGCGATCGGAGTCGGCAGTTATGGGACCGACTAGGTTAGCCTTCCGATGGTGATATTTAGGGTTATAACCATCCACCACAACACCGTGAGTTACTTAATCACTCATAGGGTTTAAGTTAGGGAAATAGCAGTGTTTATACTGGTTGCCAACACTCCCTCTATAGGCTGGACATAGGCTAGGTAGGCCTAGGCCTACTGGTCCCATGACTAGGCCTAATGAGCCAATTCTTACCCCTGTGCAAATTAGGCTCATTACACCCCCTTCACACATCGGAGCGAAAAAAAAAGGAAAAAAAAAGTTCTTGAAGTTCCTCGTAGGAAATAAAATCAAAACTCGTCTGGCGTCAACTGCAGCCGCAGTTTACAGAAAGCACCAGGGAAACAGAAAGTGGCACACTTCGCTTCAACTACCATCTAGCAGTTTACAGAAATATCACCGTCGCAGACAGAAGGGTTTCAAGTCCTTGACATGGACTGTGTGACACTGTTGGGAATCCTCATCCCTCACCTCATAAAGGTTACAACCTTTGGCCCTGATCACGGTGCAGGGTCCATGATACTTTGGGGCCAATTTTCCAGCGATGGCATCAGCAGCAGAGGACAAGATGTGAAGCCTCCGCATAACCTGATCGCCAGCCCGATACGTCACCTCCCTTCGTCGGAGGTATCTAGCCTGTCTCTGATAGGCCGTCTTCAGATTTTTCCGAGCGTCCTCGATCAACCGTTTGAATTCCTCCTCCCGTTTACGCTGGACTTCGGCCAACGGGAGGTCATCAGGCGTATCAGAAGCCTCAACGGTTGGGCCACGGAGGGTGCGAGGGGGTCTCAGCTCTCGACCAAAACAGAGCATCGCTGGAGTGAATCCCGTCGAGTCATGTACCGCAGTGTTGAGCGCGTACATGAACTCGCCCAAGTGGTTATCCCAAGACTTATGATTGTCCTTCACGAACTGGGCAATCATAGTCTTCACCACTCGGTTCTGCCTTTCCACCGGGTTCGATTGCGGGCTGTAGGGGGCAGTCGTCTGGAGAGTGACTCCCCATTCCGCCGCCAGGTTGCGAACCAGGTTTGAGACAAACTGTGTGCCATTGTCAGTGATGAGCACGTCCGGAGCCCCATGGCGGAGCAGGATGGACTTCAGCCTCGTCACCACATTATGAGCGGTTGCAGAGGGAAGCGCAGCAAGTTCGGTCCACTTGCTAAACGTATCCTGCACAACCAAGAGGAATCGCTGGGAACGCTGGGACCGAGGCAACGGACCTATGAGGTCAGCTGACACCACGTACCAAGGGCCTTGGGGTTGCCGGAAATACATTTTACCTGCCGGTTTGGCTTGGGAGACTTTGTAAGCCTGGCACTGAGCACAGGACCTTACATACGACTTTACGTCCCGTCGCCAGTTCGGCCAAAAGTATTCCGCACCAACTCTCGCCAGAGTTTTCTTCACCCCAAGGTGACCGGCCGTCGCCGTGTCGTGGTTCTCGTGCAGCACCTCCGAGATTTTATCGCTCGGCACGCACATACGCCAGGTCGTCGGTCGATTCTTCTCCACCAGGGCCCGATACAAAGCGCCTGATCGGACCTGGTATCGAGGATATCGACGCGGGTGTTTACTGACCAACTCCCGCATCCGACCGTACCAAGCGTCGTTGGTTCCCGGCAATTCTCGATCGGTATCATCACCGACTGCCTCTTCAAGATCACCGTCGTGAGGTTCAGGGGTCACCTCATCAACGGTTTCATTCTGCCGTCGTAGCTGCTCTCTCGCACCTTGTCTCGTCAGGACTCCAACCTCGAACGTATTCAGGTTTACAGGAGACTCCTGGGGGATGTCAGGGACAGGTTGCCGCGAAAGAGCATCCGCGACACGGTTCAAGGTCCCCTTGCGGTATCTGACCTCGAAGTCGAACTGTTGAAGTTCCATGACCCACCGAGCCAAACGTCCGCTGAGCTCATGAAGTTTCAGGAGCCACTTAAGTGCGACGTGGTCGGTTATTGCCATGAAATGGTACCCCTCTAGGTATGCCTTGAACTTTCGAAAAGCGAACACAAGGGCGATACACTCCTTCTCTGGGCAAGGGTCTGCCCAAGAAGGGGCTGGGGGTCTGGGAGAAGGGTCTCGACACTCCTTCTCTGTCTTCGTGTAATTCTGCTCTGCATCAGACAGAAGACGACTAGCGTAGGCAACGACCACTTCCCGGTCGTTTTGACGCTGAGTGAGAGCTGCACCAAGGCCTGTGTTTGACGCATCGACCTGCAGCACGAACGTTTCAGCAAACAGCGTTTCCGGGCAGGCGAGAACAGGAGCGGTGCTCAAGGCACGCTTGAGATCGTCAAACGCCTTGGTTTGTTCCTCACCCCAAACCCACTTGGCGTTCTTCTTGAGCAAGCCACGCAGTGGAGCAGAGACAGAAGCGAACCTCTCGACGAAGCGCCGATACCAGGAGGCAAGTCCGAGGAAGCTATGAAGTGCCTTGACATTCGTAGGAACGGGGAAGTCCTGGATCGCTCTGACCTTCTCCGGGTCAGTCGAGATTCCCTCGGCGCTGACAACGTGGCCGAGGTACTTGAGCTCTCTCCGAGCGAAGTGGCATTTCTCAGGGTTTAAACGAAGCCCGGCGTCTCGCAGCCGGCGGAACACAACCCTGAGAAGCTCGAGGTGCTCCTCAAATGTAGAGGATACTATCACCAAGTCGTCGAGGTAAGCGAAAGCTTTCGGCTCCAACTCAGGCCCAATGACGCGGTCAAGCAGACGCTGGAAGGTCGCACCAGCCGAGTGCAAGCCAAACGGCATGACCTTGAACTGGAAGAGGCCCATGCCGGGGACCGTAAAGGCCGTGATTGGGCGACTCTCCTTAGCCAGAGGTACCTGCCAATAACCTTGCTTGAGGTCCAAGGTACTGATGTACTTGGCTTGCCTGAGTTTCTCAAGGCCATCCTTGGGGAACCTCATTAATCCTGGGGAGGGGATATGCATCCTTGATCGACGAGTCATTCACCCTGCGCATGTCGATGCAGAAGCGATACTTGCCGGTCGATTTCTTGATGAGTACGATGGGAGAGCTCCAAGGGCTCTCCGATGGTTCTATCACACCATCCCGAAGCATCGTAGCTACCTCCTCGTTGATGATCGCTTGCATCGCAGGGTTACGGGGATAATGCCGCTGTTTGATTGGGACTGCGTTTTCTTTCAGTCGAATCACATGTTCGACCAACGCAGTCCGCCCGACAACAGCGTCAAACAGAGGAAGCTCCTCCTGAAGGAAAGACTGGAGGCGTCGGTCCTCCTTGCTAGACAAGGGCTTCAAGGTGCCAGAAGCACAGGCCACTGGCCCCAAACAGTCTGCCTCGACATCACGATTGATGTTTATTTGTATGAGGTTATGGTCAATGATACACCTCATACCCAAAACAACAACCGTGCTCAGGTTCGGGACATAGTATACTCCCAGTATACAGTCCTGACCCAAGATGGCAGCTGGTAGGGAGTACCTCGCTCGGACTCGACAGCGAGTACCATCTACCATTTTCAGCTCCGCATTGGCCTCCTCGGGTTTGACACCACATTCGCGGAGATACCGCTCAACCTCGTCCCCAATGAGGTTTACAACAGCCCCAGTGTCCAACAGGGCTCGGAAGTTCCGATCGAGCAGCCTCACGTCGATGAAAGGACGTATGTCGGAGACTCCACGCTGCTCGGTTGTACCAAAGTCAAAAGTGACTATCGTCTTGAGCCACTTCGACCACTCCTCGGAGGATGTTCGGCGTTGGGACGCTCCGGGCTCAGGGGACCTCCGGGCGCCTGAGTCCGCATGGCGTTTCCCGACTGGCAATCACAACGAGAGGTTGAGACACCTGCTCGTTTGCACCAAGCGCACCACACTCCCTTCGGTTGCTGGCACTGACGGAAGCCATGTCCTTCGGCTTGGCAGTTCCAACACTTCCACTGCTTCGAGCGAGAACACTCGCTCTGAGGTCCAGGAGCAGGGGTTTGCCTTGCCACCCCGCGTGGACTTGGAGACCGCTGTCGATTGGACTGAGCGACTCGTTTCCCCTGGCCTCGTGGGTTCATCACACCACTTGAGCCGGTGACAATACTCCGAGGCGATTGGACCGGAGGCTGTGGTTGCGGCTGCCCCATGAAGGGTGTCCAGTCGTTCACCACAGCAATGTCCAGGGAATGGTCACTCTTTCGACGACCCACGTAGGCGGTCTCAGGTACCAGCGCCTGTGAGACTGGAGGAGGGGGATGGAAAGTCTTCCGCTCACGCACGACTTCTTCAAACTCCTCAGCTCGTTCGAGGAGCTCAGCCAAGGAGGAGAAGTCCTGTCGCCGAATCACAAACTTGTATTCGGGGCGCATGTTCTTGTACACCAGGTTCAACTTCTGCTGGTTACTGAACTCCCCACTCCTACGTATCAGGGTTGTAAGCGAGGTCACAAAATCTCGGAAAGCCTCGGTCTCACCCTGCGTCCGTTTGCGAATTTCTTCATCCAAGTTACGGCGGTAACCTTGGGGGAAGAATTGCGTCTCGAACATTCACTGGAATTCCGGGAATGAAGTCCATACGTCCCGGTTGTTGCGGTACCAGAGCAGGGCCTGACCATGAAGAAGCTGGGGCATCGCCTTCAATATGTCGTCGGGCGTCAGCGAGTATGCCTCAAGCAGTTCCTCGAGTCGTTCAAGGAAGGAGACGGCATCACGCTTCCCATGAAACCTCAGGTTCCACTTCCGCACCATGTCACAAAGAGTGGAAGACGTTTTGACAACGTAGGGAGGGCGCACATCGAAAAATGAGGCAGCATGTCGGGGCATGCTGTAATCGACAACGCTGACCGGGTCAGTCACCAAGCGCTGAGGCACATAGTTAAAGTCCGGAACCCGGTCATGTCGAGTGTTGAGGTCCTCAGCAGCTCCATATTGGCTTGGCTGAGTCGCAGGCTCCAGTTGAACAAGGTACTGGTTACCCTCGAGTTGCCTCAAGGTCCTCACCAGCGAAGTCAACGAGTGACGGACAAGTTCAGAATCCGCATCTGGAGCCAAACCAAGTAACTCCCGCAACTGACTGGATTCACCCGCATACGGGTTAACAGTCGAATAATCCTGTCTTCGGGGCGGCAGCTGGGCTGACCTTGCACCAGGGAGCATGGTTAACCCTGGTTGATGGATCGAAGGGCCCCAGGCACCTGTCACCGCAAATGGTTGTAAGTCACCAAGGGCGGTTGAGGGTTGATGGCCTAAGTGACTGTACGTCATCGAGGAAGGCAGTCGATGAGCATGACCACCAGAGTACACCATGTCAAATGGTTGACAGGTCGTAACGTCAACTTGAATTCTGGGCATCATCACCGCTGTTGAAGTCACAGCGGTTGTGAAAGCCAGAGTCGTGGTGGTGGTTGTCAGTGCACTCGAACAAGTCACTACAGGCGCTGTGGTAGCTAAACCCAGAGATGTTGTCGACAGTGCCTGCATAGCAGCATGCTGCAGGGCAGCGACGGTTGTGGCTGGCGGGTCGTTCGGCATGGCAGTCAAACTCCAGCCAAATCACAAAAAATTCAGAATCCCCAAAAAAAACAAATTTTTTTTGGCACAAAATAAAACCAGAGATTTAACTCAGAAAATTTAAAGAGTTAGCACCAGTACTAGTTAACCAAGTTGATGAACAAGTATCCAATATCACCAATACGAAATTGGTTGCTGTACTTGTCACCAAGCTCTCAATCTGACATGCACTACTGTTATAACACGACTAGATATCAATCACTAGTCCCTGTTTGGGCGCCATGTTTGTGACGGATATTTCCGGGTAAGAGAAAAGATGATCGGTTACACTCGTACACCGAACCGCAGGAAATCACGTCACGGGTTGTCAGAGGCCTTGGAATCGCTCAGCTCGGTCACTGGGATAATTCCAGGGGTCGAGGATCGAAATCACAGTAGTTACCAGATATTCAAATATGAGAGCTCAGTTATATTCAACCTAGATGGCATTCAACTTAGGACAGACTAAATCTGGAAGCACCTTCTAAGTAAAATGCCCTCTGCTGTTTTCCCTAGCTATGCGAGATGTTCAGAGTTAACACTAGTTACCCATAGTTAATGTTTACCCTAATCAAGAAACAACATTAAACTATTTCACTAGTGACCAGTAATTAAAGGAGCAGGACAGACCTTACACTCCTGTTGCACAGCAGGTTTGGACAAGACTAAGCCTGTTACAACAGCAGGAAAATCTAGGACTTAAACCCGTAAAATCACCAATTCCAACTTGGTTACACAGAATTTGGAAAATAGCCTAAAAGGAAAACTAAATAATAATTGGCACCAAGATAATTAATTTAATTAGTCTTGGTTACAGCCAAGAGATGAGCAGGATAGGTCTCGGAACTCTATCCTGCGACACGATCAACCTTCAGAAAAGTTTACAGATCGTCTAAACACAAATTCAGAAATTACACTGACGTACCTTTAATACCAAAAAGTATTGGAAGACGTCGATCGGAATCAGCTCCAAAGCACACGATCAGAAGCGGCCGGGGAAGAATTCGCAGAAGAACAGAACTCGAATTACGAACCGGTCTCTTCCGAAGTGTAGGCACAAGTGTCGATCGAGGGGTTATCAGCACACCATGTGCTCACCCCTTCCGGTGATGACTCACCAGCCTTTTTTGCAGTTGATAAAGCGGCTGGTTACAAGCTAAAAAAAAAGCTATATCCGGGGCCACTGTTTTTCGGTCTCTGCCAGAAAAACAGCTTATTGGCGCGCTCGGCGAAAAGAAGAAGCAGCGCAGGCTCTGTCACCTGTCACAGTCTGCTCAACTCACAGAGTCGTGACGACGTCTTTTAGGTTATGTTGTTCACAACAACAACAACCGTAGTTCCGTTCGCAAATATTACGTTTCCCAAGGAAAAGATCTAATTACGTGTCCAACTAAGTGTTTATATTAGATTATAGTCGCCGTTATACGCCTCAACACTTTGTTTTCCACATCAAAACCGGCGATCGGAGTCGGCAGTTATGGGACCGACTAGGTTAGCCTTCCGATGGTGATATTTAGGGTTATAACCATCCACCCCAACACCGTGAGTTACTTAATCACTCAAAGGGTTTAAGTTAGGGAAATAGCAGTGTTTATACTGGTTGCCAACACTCCCTCCATAGGCTGGACATAGGCTAGGTAGGCCTAGGCCTACTGGTCCCATGACTAGGCCTAATGAGCCAATTCTTACCCCTGTGCAAATTAGGCTCATTACAATTTGTTTTATTTCACTATATATGTTTTCTGGTTTTAAATGATTTGAAGGGAGAAAGTATGTGTCAGTTTCCTGATACTGTTTATTTTTAATATAGCAGTGGTTTTTGGGGAAAACTTGTTATACAATCAGTGTTAGGCTATATCAAGTAGAATCAAAATTTCTTTATTCGTAAAAGTACTGAAGTACAGAATGGTGTCAGTAAATATTATTTTCTAATAAGAATATAAGATAAGTAAACTATGTGTAAGTAATTTTAAAACAAAGCCAAGAGAGAGGATACAAAATTTTGATGTATTCACTTAAAAAATGAAAACTGATTTAGTATTTCTAAACAAAATTAATAAATATTCAATCATAACAGAGTAACAAAAGCTTTTCATTCTCATATGGTATTGATAAAAGTTATTTTGACTTTACCTTGACATGGATTTGATGCCTAAGCATGGCAGCCCTGAGAATGAGCATTCGAGTCTGTCTCTGATATTCTCGGCCGACAGCAAGCGATTTCTCAAATGTCGTACTGCGTTGATCAACATCTTTGGCATACAGAATCTGACAAACAAAACATATTTGAAAATTTAAAAAAAGCATAATATAAAGTAATATTATTGACAAAACCAAGTGGATGTTGAACGTGTTGTATATTAAATAAAAATGTTCAGCGTCAAAAGACCAGCTTCAGGCAGAATCCCCATTTGAGCAAGTGTAGGCAAATGAATGGTTCAAAGCAAACTTTTGAATTAGTGCCTATTCAACTGTCAACAATCATAAAACTTATTTACTATTTATCAATAATCTGGATTTTCATATAAAATTCCAAATAAACAAATAAAATTCTCAAATGGCTAAGCAAGAAATAACTTGCACCTCTGACCCATAATTCATGGCATTATTTCAATAGGCATTTAATAATGGTTATATATCATAGAGTAAACAGTAAAAAATGTCCTACATAATATAATTACTATACCTTGTTGTGTGAATCAATGCGAGCCTGGATCTGGCCATCCAGGATCAGTTGCATCAGTTCGTCTTCCAAAGCAGATACCGAAGTGTTGAGGGCCTCAGCCATCTTCCTCATGTCTGCCGATAAGTATGGACTGAACATGACACAAAATTATTGTAAAGCTATTATTATGAGGAAAAGACTTGTGACAAATAATTGCAAAGTGTGGATTTATATATTTTTTAATTATTTAGTGACTAAACTATAATGCTAAACTGAAATCTCACATTTTAGTTGCATTTTTTTTTTTATCCACGCTGGAAGGGAGGTTAAAAATAGCCCTTACCCGCACCGAAATGCGGGCCCTCTACGCCGCTTGCCCAAGAGAGCAAAGCGACGAGCAGGGGTCTCCAGACAGCATCAGTGTCAGAGGCCCCGCCTCGAGGCTCGAGGCGGCTAGGAGCGTACAGTTGTCTGTACGTCTCCTTGGGCATACCTGCTAAAAAAAACCCCTCGCGTGCTACCACAACATCATTGCGATCGACCCGAGCGTCTGCTCATTGCGACATCGCAATGTGTGGCCTCTGGTCCCTTTCAGGACTCCTCGCTGCTGTCCCTTTCGGGACTCCTCAGTTGGTGTTCAACCGATCTCCTGCTGTCCTCGGTTCTGGGGTCACTCGAGACACCCGTCTGTCCTCTTCTGGCGCAGGACGGACATGACAAAGTCAGCCACTGCATTCCAGCTGACCCTGCCCTGCAGAATCTTCCCCACGATGTTGTCCGGGGTCAGATGACCGCCGACCGAGTCGGCGAGGGCAGTCCGTTCTTCGTCAAAGCGACGGCACACGAAGAAAGTGTGATGCACGTCGTCTCCGTCATGTCCGCAGTACTTGCACCTGGGCGAGTCGAACCTTGCCCATTCGGTGGAGGTACAGACGGAAGTAGCAATGACCTGTCAGGAACTGGGTGAGGTAAAAGTTCACCTCCCCGTGGTCGCGGCAAACCCACGGCTCCAGGTTCCTGATGAGTCGCCATGTCCACCTTCCGGTCGTGTCTTCGTCCCATCGACGCTGCCAGACGGCCATTGTTTGGCCACGGGCCAGCTCAGCAGCCTCTTCCCGATCCATCTCGGGAGCACGCCCCCAGATGATCTTCATCTCTTGCGCCAGCAGGTCGATTGGGATGACTCCCGCAATGACCAGCACCGCCGCCTGCGAGACCGTGCGGTACGAGGACGCGACCCTGAGCGCGCCGCGTCTCTGCACCGCCAGCATGCGAGTCCGGTATTTCTTCACCTTCGTCGCATCCGCCTAGATCTCCGCTCCGTAGAGCATGATGGCCTGTGCCGTCGACAGCAACAGCCTCCGTTTCCCCTGACTCAGTCCTCCGATGTTGGCCATCAGTCTTCCGAGGCAGGACGTCACTTCGGCCGCTTTGTCGCACACGCTTCTGATGTGGTCCCAGTAGGTGAGCTTATTGTCCAGCACCACCCCCAGGTACCTGGCCGTCCTCTGCATCTCGATCACTTCGGTACCCACCCGCATTGGAATGATCGTGGGTATCCGCCTCCTCGTCACCATGACTATCTCCATTTTGGAAAGAGCCAGCTGAAGGCCGTGATCGCGCATCCAGCCTTCCACCAGGCGCATGACCTGATTCAGCCTCAATTGGGCCAACTCCGCGTTTCGTTCGGTGATGACCGCCGCCACGTCGTCGGCGTATCCCACGAGGAACGTTCCGTGTGGCATCTCAGTGCGGAGCAAGCTGTCATACGAGACATTCCAGAGATCCGGCCCCAGCACCAATCCCTGGGCTGCCCCAGAGGTGACGGCCCTGGTTACGAAACCCCGGTCCGTCTCGTACATCAGCCGCCGGTCCCTTAGGTAATCTCTCACCATGGCGAGGAGGTACCCAGGTAACCTGAATGTTCTTTCCAGTGCGACCAGAATGTCGCACCACCGTGCCGAGTTGAACGTGTTCTTCACATCAAGCGTGACCAGCAGCACGATCGGACGAGCCGCGTGGCACGCCTGATCCGCTCGTGTCCTCCGCTACGACCTCCGAGATGGCGCTGAGTGTCGAGTGGCCCTCTCTAAAACCGTGTTGTCGGGCCGAGAGGTCCCCTGCCGCTCGCACATCCTCTCCGATTCTCGGTTTCAACAACCTCTCCATCAGTTTTCCCACCGTGTCCAACATGCACAGAGGGCGGTACGACGATGGAGCGTCCGGTGGGCCCCGTTTTTTGCTCAGTTGCATTTAGTTGCATTTTAAGAGTATTTAAAATACACAAATTGTTAGAATCCAAAATAAATACAATTCCAAAATTAGAGTGAAATATGTCAGAAAAATCTAAGTATTTTCTTGAATCCCAAAATACTTAGTCAGTTAATCTATGGCTAACTTCCAATACAAATTGTTAAGGATGTGTTCAGATAAAAATTTTAAAAACATAGTATTTGGTCTGAATTCAAACAGTAATAAACTGGCGGGAAAGGGTTTAGTATAATGTAGTAATTGTCACCTCTCTGAAAAATGTAACCACCTACTTCATTGATTCAAGTCCTGCAAATAATTGAGTCTGCACAAATTTGACATTTCCAAATTTCCTATCAGTTAAGGTTATGAAAATACTTATATCTTGCATTGAATGCTGAGTACTATTAAACTTATCTGTCATTCTCAACAATTTCAAGTCTCAAATAAATTCTAGCAAGGTTTTGATAACATGAGAGCCGTCTAGAAATAACAGATGTGTTGCAGCTATGTCTAACATCTAGTGCTGGTGCTCCATCCTCAAAAACGAGCGTGCGGCCCAAACCTCAACTCCTGGCCACAACGTGAGCTGAGTCTCGCTGCCGACCAAACACAAATTTTGTTTTTAAAGCGTTTGGATGGCAATTTATAGCAGCATCCATTAAATATCTTGCCAAGTGTGAATGAACTGATAAGAGTTGCTTCTTTTAGTTCCTTATCATTTGGAAAACTTTCTAAAAAAATTCTGTTAACATTGAAAAGAGATGGTAATCATTTGGAACCAGGTTAGAGTTATCAGGATTTGTTAAAAATGGTCCACACTAACAGCAAGGTTCTGTTGAGTTGCTGAAGTCGCATGAATTAGGAACACTTCGCAGACTGCTTTCTTTGGCAGGTTTTTTCCATTTTGATTCGTTTTTATGGCATGTAGAGCTGTTAAAAGGTCTCACAGTAGGTGTAATTTATTGCTTTTTCTTTAGGGTCGAAACGACCTGGGGCCTGTTCCATAAAAATACTAGTCTACGGTTACAAGTCTAGTAAATATTAGTCTGTGTTTTACCACTGTTGATAATTTCTGTTTCATAAACGTTTTCTGGTTTTACAAGTCACGTGATCAGAGTCACTTGTCAGCTGACGCTGTTAATGCGAATAAGTTCCTAACCTTATTTGCGGGTTTCTGGCAAAATTAAACAAGACTATTTTATTGATGAAAACAATAAAAAAATTGAGTGATTCTTAAAATTATCCCTGATATTTTAAGCGAAAATAATATATACATAGCTGTAATATATTTTATAATAACTGAGAAAATATCAATTATAGATGACAACACAATCCACCACGTGGTGAAACCTACTTGATACGATTGAAGCGACACCAACGGCTAGCTGGGTAGTTGAATTGCGGTCGGCATGCACCGACTTGGATATGCTCGGTTTTAATTATATATTTCTATTTATAATCCTAACCTTTCAAAAGGATCAGATACAAAATTGGTTATTGTAGTATAAGTATTTAATACATTACACTATGAATTAGTAAAATAATGCAAAGACAATACTATGACGAAATATAAGCGTGTAAACTTACACTTTGTATTTATTTTGGTTTAATCTTTGGCCAAAAGAATAAAAATCATCGCTGAAACTATAATTTATGTTTTTTCATTGCATAAAATGAAATTATTTGATTTAATAAATAGACATTTAGTTGGCATAAACTATTACTTTGTTGTGAGATGAGGCAAATTAAAGTTTGGAGGAAACCCTATTTATTGGCATTTCTGGGCCTCCCCCAGAAAACGATCAAATAAATACAGCACCGTAAACCGCGAATGATTGAGCAAATAGGATTTTCTAGACTCATACCTACGCCAAACGCAGAAACCAAACCAAAGAGAATACAGAAAGAATTTATAAAACTCTTAAATTTACTGGGGTTTTTATTTTAAATCCTCCTTTTCAAACTACTGTAGGCCTACTCTTGTCATAAGCGGCCTACTTATGTAGGCCTACTCGCGATGTCATAATTTTTAACGCTGTTTTGGACTGGTTGGATTCTAAATAGGGTTTGAATACCCTGTTTTTATTCTGAATTTGTGAAAATTAATGAACGGTGTTCTCGGGGTTTATGGACTTCAAAATGAAAAGTTATGGTGGTCCCAAGCGTAGGTATTACAATGCCTAGCAGCCTCCCTCTAAAAGAAAATTCGCTAAAAGATTCAACACACACAGATACAAATTAAACATAACATAACCCAATAAATGGTACTAATTAGTCAGTTTATTTAAATCTGTTTCAAAAAAATACTGGCTACAAGACTAAGCCCACATACTAGTATTACCAGTGTAGTTTACAAACGTGCGTTTCATAAACTTACAAGAGTAGAATACTTGTTACAAGTGTAGGGGCCACTATTTACTACTAGTATTTACAAGTGTAGACCAAAGTCAGTTTCAGGAACCTCTACACGAGTACTTTACACTTGTAAATACCAGTGTATTCTTACCTACCTCCCTACGTGGGTAAAATATGTAGGAGACTAGTAATTTTAGAACCAAGGTAAATTTGCTAAAACTTATAAAGGTATTATTTTTATTACAATGCTAAATTGAATTAAATTTTGTTTAACTGAAGTTTCTCGATGAAAAACAAAGGATAAAAAATCATTGTCAGTCTTGAATAACTATTTTTTTCAATCAATTTTTTGTATTTCTAATGACATTTTACATAAAACGTAGAAAATGTCAGGCAACACGACGTATTTTTTAAATTGCAATAAAGTTGGTTGGAAGTTTCTTATTTTGCACGTAAACTAATATAAATTAATATAAACTACTTAATGCAATGATTTACTCCTTGGGGGGAGGGGTAATAAGAAATAAGAAAATATTTTCAAATGTAAGCATAGGTTGGTGTGAACATCATTTTATAGGACTAACCGAATTGAATTCAAGGCCGAAAACCTAATCTCAAATGTTTTTAACTTCCAAATGGCAGACGTTTTATTATTTAATGTTTCGAATTTTTTATTAGAGTAAGGATTTGCAGTTTTTTATCTCTACTCATGTTAAAATGTTTCTAATTAACCAAATATATAAAAAAATAATATTCCCAATCAAAATAAAATTGTCAAATTCAAGAGCGAAGTATAACTCACGCCGGCGCCGTCCATAAGACCAATGCTAAAATTAACATTAGTCTTATGGACGGCGTGGGCCCCAAGAATTGGCGCCAGTTATAGCTGCGTGTCACGTGCGCGAGGAACGATCGGCAACTAACAATGGCAATAGAAACAATGTTTACGTTAACATTAAAATTTGTTTTGGATAATTTCCTTAGAATATATAATAATAGTTTGTATATAAAAACAAATCAGGAAAACGGAAGTATTTATAGGGATTGTTCAATTTTTTAATTAGTTTCAATCGGAAAAAAATTCTTTATAAATCGGGTGAAAAATCCGCAAATGAGGTTAGTAAATCATTGACATAAATAGCGTCAGCTGACTTGTAACGTTGATCACGTGACTTGTAAAGTCACTGATATTTTATCAGCCGTAAGAAAACTTTTACGAAACAGAAATGTTCTGCACTTGTAACGTTAAGACAAGTAATTACAGACTTGTAACCCGTAGACTAGTATTTTTATGGAATAGGCCCACATTTTTACCCACCTATGAAGGTATATAAAAATGCACTGGTAATTACAAGCGTAAAATACACGTGTGGTGATTGTTAAACAGAATTTAGTCTACTCTTGTTTAAATACTAGCAGTAAATAGTGGCCAGTACACTAGTAACAAGTATTCTACTCTTGTAAGTTTATGAAACGCACACTTGTAAAACTACACTGGTAATACCAGTCTCTGGACTTGTATTTACTAGTCTTGTAGCTTTATGGAACAGGCCCCTGGAGTAAACTTATATGTCCCCTAAATACTGTTTTCATGTTTATTTGGATTTTGCAGGATATGAAATGGGCCTAAGATGTGGGATTTTAAAAGGCTGTAAAAAAACGTGATCGGTTGGCAGCGAGACTCAGCTCAAATTGATACTAAGAGTAAAGCTTTTGCCATACACCTGATGGGGGGGAGGGGGTGACACAAGCGCAAGTTGCTTGGCAAAGCGTAATTTTCTGGATAGCCTTCCTATGTTTCCTGTGATCAGTCACTCTTAACAATAGGTATTATGTAAGACCTGATTTTTCAATGGATAACTGAGTTTTTTCCTTGTTGTTTCAATGGACTTACCTGAAGTACTGTATGAGAGCTCTGTTACGGATCTGTGTATATAGAGTATTGACATGAGGTGCAAGGTACATATCAAGATACAAGTTGTCCTGGAACAAAAAAAAATCATCACATTAATTGATATTTCATTCAATCCTATATATGACATTGGCTTTATCATGGTGTCTATGATACACAGTTTTATTAACCACTGCAAGCTTCTATTATCGTCACAATAAAAAAAATAAAAATCTCATAATTTAGAAAATCAAATTTTAATAAACAAAAATCTTTTTAATTATCTGTTACAAAATACTTAAAATAATAATGGTTTATTTAGTTTCATTTGAGCAGGAAATGTCTGAAAAAATTGAAATTCCATTAGAAGTATTTATAGTTATTAATTTTTAAGGTATGACACTAAGAAAATCTTTTACAGTATTACTAAAAAACCTGAAAACGTACTACATCAAAATGTGCTAGGTTTTGCAGCTATTAGTCCGGCATCTGACAATGTTATCTTTGTGCAAATTTTGTCCAGAGAATTTTCCGTTTTTATTTTGTAGTAGGGGTCTAAAGAAGTGTTTTCCACTCGGGTGTCAAGCACGCAAGTGGTACGTTCTCCGGCTATGACGTCATCAATATGGCGGACAAGCAATTTTGAAATGCGTGTATTTTGAATACTATTAGTCGGATCGGAATAAACTTTTTTTTGTTTGAAAGATAATTTTTTATGCTAAACATTTTGTATTTACACATTTGTTGTATTAATAATACTTTTTTAGTAATTTTTAAAATTCCTCTTTTTTAATAAATCTGTTAAGAAAATTCAATATACAATTGTTTTACTGAAAACGTGATCAAAACATGCCTACGGTAAAACTTTTAGAGAATTTTAAGACCTTTTCAAAAATACCATACATTATATATTTTGCTGGAATAATAAAGTGAATAACCTGGATTAATGTTGTAAAAACGCAGAATTTTCCATGCGGCAGACCAATCTTAGCCGGTCCAGTGTTCTTTGTACAAGACAGGTAAAGAGAATTTTACTGATTTATTTTGTAGTAGGTGTATAAAGAACGTTTTCCACTCGGGTGTCAAGAATGCACCTGAATCGTTTTCCGGCGATGACGTCATCAATATGGCGGAATATCCATTAATAAAAACGGGTCTATTTTACATACTATTCGTCCGATTTGAATAAACTTTTTTTTAAGAGATAATATTCAAGCCTACAATTTTTGTATTTAAACAATTATTCTATTCCTAATAATTATTTTGTAATTTTCAAAAAACATGTTTTTTAACTCATTTTTGCTTTATTTTTGCTAATGACTTTTTCATGGAAAAATTATCAAAAAATATCTAACACAAAACTTTTAGAGCTTTTTAATACCTTTACGAAAATACCATATTTTGTATGGTTAACTCAACCATGAAAGTGAGGGAACTCAATAAATCTTTTAAAACCAACGAATTTTTCGCGTTTCTCAAGAAAATGCTTCAACATCAGCAGGGCCACTGCTCTGTGTGTAAGAGAGATATGAAGAATTTTACTGCTTTATTTTGTATAAGATGTCTAAAGAAGCATTTTCCACTCGGGTGTCAAGAACGCACCTTGATCATTTTCCGGCGATGACGTCATCAATATGGCGGAATTTCCATTAATAAAAAAGTCTCTATTTCACATACTATTCGTCCGATTTGAATAAACCTTTTTTGTTTAAAAGATAATATTTAAACCTAAATTTTTTATATTTAAACATTTATTCTATTCCTAATAAATAATTAGTAATTTTCAAAAAACGTGTTTTTTAACCTATTTTTGCTATATTTTTGTATGTGACTGTTATCATGAAAAAATTATCAAAATATGTCTAGCATGAACTTTTTAGAGCGTTTTAATACCTTTACAAAAATACCATATTTTGTATGGTTAACTCAACCATGAAAGTGAGGGAACTCAATAAATCTTTTAAAACCAACAAATTTTTCACGTTTCTCAAGAAAATGCTTCAACATCAGCAGGGCCACTGCTCTATGTGTAAGAGAGATATGAAGAATTTTACTGCTTTATTTTGTATAAGATGTCTAAAGAAGAATTTTCCACTCGGGTGCCAAGATCGCACCTTGATCATTTTCCGGCTATGACGTCATCAATATGGCGGAATTTCCATTAATAAAAGAGTCTCTATTTCACATACTTTTCGTCCGATTTGAATAAACCTTTTTTTGTTTAAAAGATAATATTTAAACCTACATTTTTTATATTTAAACATTTATTCTATTCCTAATAAATATTTAGTAATTTTCAAAAAACCTGTTTTTTAACCGTTTTTTGCTATATTTTTGTATATGACTGTTTTCCTGAAAAAATTATTAAAATATGTCTAGCATGGAATTTATAGAGCGTTTTAATACCTTTACAAAAATACCATATTTTGTATCGTTAACTCAACCATTAAAGTGAGGGAACTCAATAACACTTTTAAAACCAACGAATTTTTTTGGTTTCCAAGAAAATGCTTCAACCTCAGCTGGGCCACTGTGTGTATGACAGATATAAAGAATTTTACTGCTTTATTTTGGAGAAGATGTCTAAGAAAGCGTTTTCCACTCGGTTGTCAAGAATGCACCTAAAATGTTATCCGGCTATGACGTCATCAATATGGCGGAAAATCCATAAAAAAACTCTATTTCACATACCATTTCTCCGATTTGAATAAACCTTGTTTTGTTTAGAAGTTATTATTTAAGCATGTAATTTTTGTACTTTAACATTTTTATTCAATAAGTATTATATAATTTTCAAAAACCTTGTTTTTTAAATTTTAAATTAAATTTTTGCATATATTTTTTAAGGGAAACCATTAAGAAATGCCTGGTAAAGGATTTGTAGGGCGCTCAAGGACCTTTTCAAAAATACCATATTTGAATGCTTTGCTTAAACAACAAAGCGAGGAAACCCAATAAAACTAATAAAAACATTGAATTTTCTGTGTTTTTTCTAACTAAATATTTCAACCGAATATTGAGTATTCCAACAAAAATACAGTAAGTTTGATTTTATGTTGTTCAACTCTTCTTGTATAGCGTTACATCTGATCTACATTTTGCACCTCTTTAACTTGTTACATTACAGATGTGGCTAAAAAGTCTGACATCTACCAGTATTTGGTCTGAATTATTTTCTATTGGGAGACGATCTAATGTGCCTTTATATATCACACAATATACATTAAATACGAAGGAACTTACATGTAAAAATTAACTGTCTTGTATTGCTACTACGAAAATTTGACATAAAAATATATAGGCTTAGGTTATTTATAACAATCCCAAGGAATTTATAAAGTTAATTGTATTGTATACCATTGAAACCATTGAAACCATTGAAACCATTTATTATCAAAGAATTTTCCATACAATAGCTCAGCCAAGTGACACAGCACTTGTCGGCAGAGCCCGTAGCCAAAGAAAAAAAAACAAACAATAAGAAATTAATTATAAAGGTTGCTCTTATGTGGTGGCAGGTGATCCAATCAATGACTTTATTATTTCTGCTAAAAACACTAGTGCAGGTATATAACTAAAGAACAGTAATAAAGAGTTCTTTTGTATTTTTTAAATTTCTTTTATTTCTTGCTTTACATTTAACATAATACAGACCGATAAAGTTTTAATAAATATAATGCTGTTGTAGGTCCTCTTTAAATGTAAGACTACATAAAATCAAACTTACTATATTTTTGTTGGAATACTCAATTTTCGCTTGAAATATTTAGTTAGAAAAAACACAGAAAACTCGATGTTTTTATTAGTTTTATTGGGTTTCCTCGCTTTGTTGTTTAAACAAAGCATTCAAAATATGGTATTTTTGAAAAGGTCCTTGAGCGCCCTACAAATCCTTTACCAGGCATTTCTTAATAATGGTTTCCCTTAAAAGTTATATGCAAAAATTTACCGAAAAAGGTGTAAATTACCTGGAATACAGCCAAGTGATCCGTCTATTGGTGAGAACTACCAATGGTTTCGTACCTTCATGGGTACATTTTCAAGTTCTAAACATAAGCTAAAACATTCTTCTTCAATGATGGTGTGGTTGAAGAAACGTCAGACATAAAACTTACACGAAAACATTGAGACAAACAAACGGACACACGAACATTTAATTAATAAAAACGAAAAACTGGCCAGTACGGAACCGCACATGTGTTGCCGGCGAAAGATGAATCATGACTCATATCATGTCTTGTGTCGATGTGTGATGTGATCACCCCCTCCCTTATCAGGACCTGTTCTTGTACTGCCACTGCCATCGAGTATCTCAATTGCTGTATTATAAATTATATTAGATTCAAAGGAGAGCTTGTCATTAAGCAAATGTTCTGGGGATTTTTTTGACGACCTGTAAATTTCGAACTCTTCTATTGTATTCATGTAGTTGCCTTTATTACAAAAGTGGAGGACTTCTAAATTATTGTCAATGTTTGTATAGCTGTGATTTGAATCTATTAAATGATTGGCGTAAGCAGACTTAGATGATTTCTTAGGTAGGTGTTCATTAAATCTAACAGCAAATGACCGGGCAGTCTGACCAATGTAAAAGCTGGGGCAATCATTACACTTTATCTTGTAAACACCAGATAAAGTGATGGCAGTGGCAGTACAAGAACAGGTCCTGATAAGGGAGGGGGTGATCACGTCACACATCGACACAAGACATGATATGAGTCATGATTCATCTTTCGCCGGCAACACATGTGCGGTTCCATACTGGCCAGTTTTTCGTTTTTATTAATTAAAGGTTCGTGTGTCCGTTTGTTTGTCTCAATGTTTTCGTGTAAGTTTTATGTCTGACGTTTCTTCAACCACACCATCATTGAAGAAGAATGTTTTAGCTTATGTTTAGAACTTGATAATGTACCCATGAAGGTACGAAACCATTGGTAGTTCTCACCAATAGACGGATCACTTGGCTGTATTCCAGGTAATTTACACCTTTTTCGGTAATATACAGTGATTCAGAGGCTATACCATCATGCAAAAATTTAATTTTAAATTAAAAAAAAACAAAGTTTTTGAAAATTAAAAAATTCTTATTGAAAAAATAATAAATGTTAAAGTACAAAAATTACATGCTTAAATAATAACTTTTAAACAAAACAAGGTTTATTCAAATCGGAGAAATGGTATGTGAAATAGAGTTTTTTTATGGATTTTCCGCCATATTGATGACGTCATAGCCGGATAACGTTTTAGGTGCATTCTTGACAACCGAGTGGAAAACGCTTTCTTAGACATCTTATACAAAATAAAGCAGTAAAATTCTTTATATCTGCCATACACACAGTGGCCCAGCTGAGGTTGAAGCATTTTCTTGGAAACCAAAAAAATTCGTTGGTTTTATAAGTGTTATTGAGTTCCCTCACTTTAATGGTTGAGTTAACCATACAAAATATGGTAAAGGTATTAAAACGCTCTAAAAATTTCATGCTAGACATATTTTGATAATTTTTTCATGAAAACAGTCATATACAAAAATATAGCTAAAAAAGGTTAAAAAACAGGTTTTTTGAAAATTACTAAATATTTATTAGCAATAGAATAAATGTTTAAATATAAAAAATGTAGGTTTAAATATTATCTTTTAAACAAAAAAAGTTTATTCAAATCGGACGAATAGTATGTGAAATAGAGACTTTTTTATTAATGGAAATTCCGCCATATTGATGACGTCATAGCCGGAAAATGATCAAGGTGCGTTCTTGACACCCGAGTGGAAAATGCTTCTTTAGACATCTTATACAAAATAAAGCAGTAAAATTCTTCATATCTCTCTTACACACAGAGCAGTGGCCCTGCTGATGTTGAAGCATTTTCTTGAGAAACGAGAAAAATTCGTTGGTTTTAAAAGATTTATTGAGTTCCCTCACTTTCATGGTTGAGTTAACCATACAAAATATGGTATTTTCGTAAAGGTATTAAAAAGCTCTAAAAGTTTTGTGTTAGATATTTTTTGATAATTTTTCCATGAAAAAGTCTTGTGCAAAAATAAAGCAAAAATGAGTTAAAAAACACGTTTTTTGAAAATTACAAAATAATTATTAGGAATAGAATAAATGTTTAAATACAAAAATTGTAGGCTTGAATATTATCTCTTAAAAAAAAAGTTTATTCAAATCGGACGAATAGTATGTAAAATAGACCCGTTTTTATTAATGGATATTCCGCCATATTGATGACGTCATTGCCGGAAAACGATTCAGGTGCATTCTTGACACCCGAGTGGGAAACGCTTCTTTATACACCTACTACAAAATAAATCAGTAAAATTCTCTTTACCTGTCTTGTAAAAAGAACACTGGACCGGCTAAGATTGGTCTGCCGCATGGAAAATTCCGCGTTTTTACAACATTAATCCAGGTTATTCACTTTATTATTCCAGCAAAGTATATAATGTATGGTATTTTTGAAAAGGTCTTAAAACTCTCTAAACGTTTTACCATAGGCATGTTTTGATCATGTTTTCAGTAAGAAAGTTGTATACTGAATTTTCTTAACAGATTTATTTAAAAAGAGGTATTTGAAAAATTACTAAAAAAGTATTATTAATACAACAAATGTGTAAATACAAAATGTTTAGCATAAAAAATTATCTTTCAAACAAAAAAAGTTTATTCCGATCCGACTAATAGTATTCAAAATACACGCATTTCAAAATTGTTTGTCCGCCATATTGATGACGTCATAGCCGGAGAACGTACCACTTGCGTGCTTGACACCCGAGTGGAAAACACTTCTTTAGACCCCTACTACAAAATAAAAACGGAAAATTCTCTGGACAAAATTTGCACACAGATAACATTGTCAGATGCAGGACTATATATGGAAAACATTATACTTATAGGTTTTTTGTGATGTTTGGACAAGACATTTATGATATGAAAAATCATAAACATTGGTTGGATTTCCTCCTCAGCCATGGTTTATGGTTGAATAAATCACCTTTGCAAATAAAAAAGTGAGAAAGCCATCAGAGCACAATCTATAATCCAAATATAATATCAACCCTTTGAAGATTACCTTAAAAATCCAGGGGCGGACTTAAGGGGGGGGCGGAGGGGGCGGCCGCCCCCTCCTTGGCAAGATGAATTTTGATTATTGATACAGTAATCTTCCAATAAACATAAAATTATGGCGTTGATAATTGCTATTTGGATTTTACTAATACAAAAACATATTTAAAACACAAAACATTCCCGATGTCGGATCCCAAAATTTCGGGAAAATTAAATTCCCGATTTTCGGGCGGGATTTTTATTCACTTTGGGAAATTTTTGCGACGGGATCGTTTTAGCGGTCGCAACTAAACAGCGAGTCTAGCTTCGCAAAACTCGCGATTGGCCGCGGAAAACGATCTCGCGTATTTGCCGACCGCGATTAAACGGCAAATCCAACTTTTCGAAACTCACGTCGTCCGCTAAAACTAACGTGCGTATTTGCAGATCGCAAATAACGGTAAATGCAACTTTGCAATTGAAAACATCGTGATCGGCCGCGAAAACCATCGCGCATATTTTCCGCGGATGAACGGCAAAACAGCTTTGCGCTATTATCGGATCGGCCGTGAAATACGCTTCGCACGTATCACGCTTCGCACGGCACGTATCTGCCGATCACAGATAAACGGCCAATGTAGCTTTACGAACTCGTGAGCGGCCGTTAAAAACGATCGCGTGTGTTTACCTATTGTGAATAAACAAAATGGCAAATTATAGCTTTGCGAAATTCGTGAACGGCCGCGTATTTGCCGATCGCGGCTAAACGGCCGATGTTGCTTTTTGAAACTCGCGATCGGCCGTGAAAAGCGATTGCGCGTATTTGCTGATTGCTGATAAATGACAAATGAAACATTACAAATCGCAATCGGGTGTGGAAACCAATTTTAGGTATTCACTGATAGTGGTTAATCGACGGAAATAACTTGCTAGAAGGCGTGACAGTGTGCGTGTTTTTATTTCAAAATTATCTCACGATAACTTGATTACATATAATTTCCAATGGAGAAATGCATAATGCTTTAAAAAAGTTATAACTTTAGTCACTTGTTTATGAAACATAATTGCAGTTTTAGAGCACAGATTTTCATTTTTTGATACCTAATTATTCAAAATTATACCCCCCCTCTGTTGTTGGGGGGTATTCCATACCCCCCAGACCCCCCGGAAGGATCACCTCCCAAACTTTTTCACCGCCCCCCCCCCCAAATATACCCTTAAATCCGCCCCTGATAAAGTATGATAAAAGTTTTATATTTCCATTGTTATATTAAATATTTTGATCAAATTAAGTTCAGTTTGAAAAGCTCTAGGCTGTAAAGATCAGGTAAAAAGGAAGGAGATAAGACAGCTAGCTTACCTGGTAAAGATGATAGCAGGTGAAGCACAGAAAACTAAAAGAACACACATAAAAAATAGGGAAATTTAGTGCAGTGAGTAGTGGCAACACTGACTGGAACAGCCATTGTCGTGTACCAGAACTTTGCTATCCTCTTTCTTCTGATGAAGTCCTAAAGGGATGAAATATAAAGATTTATTTGTGTTCTTTTAGTGTTCTGTGCTTCACCTGCTTTCATCTTTACCAGGTAAGCTAGCTGTCTATCCCTTTCCTTTCATCAAATTAACTGTTTCATAAAAATTAGGGGTCTGCGGGTCCCCGAGTTTTTTGGGTAGGGTCGGGTCAAAGGCCGGCCCGAGACATCGGATTGGGCCAAAAAATAGTTCGGGACAAGATCGGGTCAAGCCGCGCTAATCGTTACTCCCGCCGTTTACCCGGTGATCGAATTTACATGCGACTTACATATGTGCAATTGAATTTTACAGCCAATCGCGAGTTACGCTAAGCTGCTTCTGTCGTTTATCCGCAATCGACAGATTCTTTATCGCGGCTGCTCGCTAGTTCACAATTGAGGCTAGTTTTTCATGGCCGATCACTAGTTTCACAAAGTTGCATTTCGTTTATTTACGATCGGCAAATGTACGCGATCTTTTTCGTGGCCGACCGCGACTTTTGCAATGCTACATTTGCCGATTATCGGCGATCGGCAAATACGCGCGATTGTATTTCGCGGCAGATCGTGAGTTTCGAAAAGCTATATCTGCCGTTCATCCGCGACCAACAGATACGTGCTATCGTTTTTCGCAGTCGTCCACGAGTTTTCATAAAAATAACCTCATCAATATTTTATGAACTCTTAGAAGAATAGATTTCGACAGTTATCTCAAAACACCATCTCTCAGAATTCGGATATTAAAAACTTACACCTTTATTTAGCTCTGACCTTGTATTTTGTATTTTGTGTCTTTCTACGCCAGTGGCATTTTTTAACGTTTTGATCGGGAACGATCCAAATCCGGGTCTTGTTACTATCTAACAGCGACCTTTTTGTTAGATAGCATCATTAATTCGTAGCCCAATGATAAATGGCGACTGGACCCAGTTTCGATCCTGTCAGGAATCGAACCGGCGACCCTCAGGTTATGAGGTGAGCGCTTTATCCAATCGGCTATCCTTGTTTATATTGTTTGTTAGCATTTTGGTCGTTGTGATAAAAGTGTGGCTTTGTAATGATAATAATCATTGTTATGGCTCTTATAGTTTTTTGGCTGAATTTGGCTTTGTTTTTTGTTTGTTTGGCTGTAATATTAGTTTTTATCTTAATTTCTTGTGATAGGTTAAAATTGAATTATGATTTAATTTTAACCTACTAAAAATTATTAGGCCTCAGTAGACAGTTAAAATTTTTGTTTACTAATTTTTTATTTAATTTCTTGATTTAGCTTCTTTTTTAGGTTGTAGTTAATTCAAACGAAAGTAATTATTTAATATTTTTGGCCCGACCCGCTCTTGACCCGAGGCCCAAAAGTCAAAATTAAAGGCCCGACCCGACCCGACCCGAACTTAAAAAGTCTGGCCCGCAGACCCCTAATAAAAATAAATAAATTTGTACTTACTTTAATTTCATCTAGAAGTTTAAGACATGAGGCGTACTTGGATTCGTAGAATTTGAAAATAATATCACGAAGTTGAGGCTCTAATTCTAAAAATAACTTAAAAGAGCTGAAACAAAAAGAAGAGGGACAGATTAGTAAATAAATGTGTAAAAACACATAAAGGACTTTAAATTAAAGTTGTGATTCCCAGTAATATTGACTATCCAAAATTAATATTTTGGCATTGAAAGTAAAGTTAAACACAGTAGCACCATGAATGCTCTCTTAACCATCCCTCTATACCTGGAAACAACATACACTCAGAAACTCAGTCCATGACTCGATACAGTACCAATACGTTCAGATTATCAGATCACCAATTTGATCTCATCTGACTTTTAAGGATCCTTTGTGAACCAGATGTCAGATCGTTTTACCAGGTTGTAGATATTTTTTCTATCCAACTGGCCCCTTGTAAGGTGGTTAAGGGCTTCTACAGTATTAGATTTTTGCAATGAGAGACAATAGGTCTACCTAACTAAAGTAGTCCAATATAACTGGCGGGCCAAGGTCAAGCTTAAAACAAACAGGCCAGCTGATTTTTAAGCATTATGTCCCCCCCAGAATCAGCTGGCCTGTTTCAAAACTTAACGTTGACCTGACAGTTCTAATTACTTTACTTTATTGAAAGGATAAACCAGCAATCATAAAATTGACAATGAAGAGTAAAAAAAATTAGAAAAAAATTAAGTGCTTATTCCCAGACAAAGTACCCATCAGAATAACAAAAATGCACACCATAACAGTCTTAATTGGGTTAAAAATGATAAATACAGCTAACTCCCGTTTCGGGGGAGGTCTTTCGGTTCATCCCACAATCCACAAGGCTTACATAAATCTCTATCTTCCCGTAAGGCTAACTCGAGGCGATTTAGAGAATGAGTAAAACCAGCCTCAACTAATGAAGGCCTCAGAAATTATGTTGCAAGGGGCGAAGGACGGAGTGCTGAAAGGATAATGCGCAGGGCCCTGACCTGCTGAATATGACGTTCTTCTGCAGCTCCTGGCGGTCGAAGGTGGCGAGGGCGCAGAGGCCGCCATACACGGCCACGTTGCTGGGACTGAGCAGCTCAGGGAAGTCGCAGTGGTCCAAACTCGCCTGCAGGAAGTGCTTGGCCGCCGTCTTGTACTTGCTGGTGGCCAGCTCCGCCAACCCGGCCGCGCACTTCAGCCGCGTCAGGATTGTCTGGTTGCTCTCCTTGCTCTGGACAGAGAGGTGGTCGAAAATAGCTATTTGTGAATTAAGGACACAATGTCAGGATCGTCCCGCTACGTCAGGATCGTTTGGTTGCTATCCTTGCTCTGAACAGAGAGGTGGTCAAAAATAGCTATTTGTGAATTAAGGACACAATGTCAGGATCGTCCCGTCGCATCAGGTTCATCTGGTTACTCTTCTTGCTTGAACAGAGAGGTGGTCGAAAATAGCTATTTGTGAGTTAAGGACACAATGTCAGGATTGTCCCGCCGCATAAGGATCATCTGGTTACTCTCCTTGCTTGAACAGAGAGGTGGTTGAAAACAGCTATTTGCAAATTAAGGACACAATGTTAGGATTGTCCCGCCGCGTCAGGATCGTCTGGTTGCCCTCCTTACTCTGGACAGAGAGGTGGTTGAAAACAGCTATTTGTGAATTAAGGACACAATGTCAGGATTGTCCCGCCGCGTCAGGATCGTCTGGTTGCCCTCCTTACTCTGGACAGAGAGGTGGTTGAAAACAGCTATTTGTGAATTAAGGACACAATGTCAGGATCGTCCCGCTGTGTCAGCATCATCTGGTTACTCTCCTTGCTCTGGACAGAGAGGTGGTACAAAATAGCAACAATAGACTCTCGCTCATCCGGATCGGCCTTGTCCGGACTCTTGCTAGTCTGGATCGGCAATCGTGATTTTTTTTATTTAGCGGCACAATATTATCTAGGGATATGCGAGAATTCGACCGGTCGAGCTTTTTAGGTCGAGCTTTTCAGTATTCGGCTCGGCTCGACTTTTTCAAAAAAGCTTGACACTCGAGCCGAGCTTTAGATAAGAGAGTTCTTATCAGAAAGATAATTATTGCGATCTATTTTTGGACACGGTAAACCAGAAGAGCGTTTCTCTCCCAAGAAAAACATAACAAATAATATTCCCTTGTGATAAAGAAAGGACATTGACAGGTAACAAGAAATATTAACTGCATTTAGACGGAAATTGGAGCTATACAGTACACCTCGGATTATCCGGATTCATGTGGCGGAACACCAATCCAGATAACAAAAAATCCGAATAATCCGAGGTCATTACAATATCGCCTAAATAGTGATCGCGTACCTTAGCCCCTGCTAAACTGATGCTGCGTATCAAGACTGTACAACATATTAGTCTTTCAAATTTTATGGGGATTTAATTTTTAAAGACTTTTAAGAACTAAACTTCATTATTAATCATACGCATGTCATGTTAACTTTTACCGTACTTACGGTTTAGGTTTGGAATAGAACGCAAGATTAAAATATTTCATTTAAATGATATCGCAACTCAAAATAACTCATAGTTAATGTAATAATGATAAAACTTAAAGTACCGGTACCTCAAAACTTATTACAGTAACTCTTCTTAAGAAATAACATTACACATCAAATGACAGCAATAAACTAACTAGCAAAATTGCCTTAAACTACGCCTTTGTTGATTACTGATAACGCCCCAAGTAGCAATCCAGAAAACTACGTTCACGAAAATGCTATAATTTACTTTTTAGGCATTGTGATTCCTACAATTATTATTGTGACTTCAAATGCGTAAATCAATGTATTATATTTGCTTTTTACTTTTAGAAGGCGCATCACCCGTAAACTCGCTAAAATAATGTTTTTGCCATGATTTTAGTATTTTAATTTCTCCGATAACCGATCCGGATAATCCGGAATCCGGATAATGTGAGGTCCGGATAATCCGAGGTGTACTGTATTTAGTTGACCTTGGAGAACCGCAAAATACAGCAATAAAGTCTATTGTTTTGTCATGGCTTATCTCTTTAACGGCTTATCGTACGAGTTTCATTTTGGTGTCAATTTTTTATTTATAAAAATAAGACAAAAAATATGAGCCGTCATTTATAGGTGTATGACAAGTAGTTTGTATTTTTGCACCTTGAAGTAAGGATTCCTTATCTCCTAATTAACTCACGCAAGCTCGTACTGAGTCAGACAATGACAAAAAACCGGGACAGGGGCTTGGAGTAAAAAACCTCCACCCCCTCCCTCCCTGGCCACTGATAAGGAGTGTGGGAGAGGTAGCTGTTTCTTTCTTTCTCTCTATTCCGTCCTAATTTATGTTTCATTCTTTCTCTCTATTCCGTCCTAATTTCTGATATTTCTTCTTTCTAATTTTATTGAACCGTACATTATTTTCTTCACAAAAGCTTAATGTCACTAACCTCTGTCAGACAGTTTGCTACCTGTCAGTCTGACTGCTGCGTCGTCACGCACGTACTTAAAGAGTTCTGTATTGTTGATGAGTTCAGTTGTAATTTATTACGATGAGTTTTAACTTGTTTTAGACACTCCCGTTTGTATTAGTGCGTGTTTTGACAAAACCGCTTGCCGTAGCGGCAAAATTTACGAATATTTGCTCGACTCTCAATAATCCGGATTTTGCATAATCCGGACCAGACGTCCGCCACATTAGTCCGGATGAGCGAGAGTCTACTGTATTTTTGAATTAAGGACACAATGTCAGGATCGTCCAGCTGTGTCAGGATCATCTGGTTACTCTCCTTGCTCTGGACCGAGGGGTGGTAGAAAACTGCTATTTGTGAATTGAGAACACAATGTTAGGATCGTCCCGCCGCATCAGGATCGTCTGGTTGCTCTCCTTGCTCTGGACAGAGAGGTGGTTGAAAACAGCTATTTGTGAATTGAGGACACAATGTTAGGATCGTCCCGCTGTGTCAGGATCATCTGGTTACTCTCCTTGCTCTGGACAGAGGGGTTGTCGAAAATAACATTTTTGTGAATTAACGACACAATGTCAGGATTGTCCCGCCGCAACAGGATTATCTGGTTATTTCCTTGCTTGAACAGAGAAGTGGTCGAAAATAGCTATTTGTGAATTGACAACACAATTTCAGGATCATCCTGTCAGGATCGTCTGGTTGCTCTCCTTGCTCTTGCAATGTTTCAAACTAGGCCTAGCCTAGATTACCAAGGTTTGAGCTCTGTTATAATATTTTGACTTATAGTTTTATTATTATGTAGGCTTAAGTTAATATTTCTTATAATTTGATCAAATTATTTAATTTCATATCCATTTTAATTTGTTAACAGTCGGAATAAGTGTAAAATTGTAATGTCTTTCACTTACCGTCTAGGTTAGGTAATACGATTATCGGCATCGTAAATAATAACACAGTCTCTATTTGCATTAGTTACTGTAAATACTTTGTTTCTATTGTGAAATAATTAATATTTACTAGTTTTAAGTTAGAATGATCCATATTTAGCAAATGAATGACAATAATTGTATGTAGGTGTAAGGTTTGTTTACATTTCTATTTACGTTGTGAAATAATGGTAACACTGACATAGTGGAATATTGTAGCAACTGCTGGGTGGTTACGTGATCATCCCCAACTGATCGGGGCTATTTAAGCCAAGCTCCTGCGGCCGGCATTATCAGACAGATTTCGTCTCCGGGCTGATGCTGCACTCTCTCTCGAGGCAGAGTCCCCCGTGTCCCCAAATAATTATTAGTTCATTATTCATATTTGGTTATTTTATGAACGGTAGAGGCAGAGTCCCCGTATTCCCAATTAATTTGCATTTTAATTTTTGTATTTGATTAATTTTGCATTCGTATAAGTTAGTTGAGGCTGGTAGCCAAAATAAAGAGCATTGTATTTACTATATTTCACGAGCAGAAATAAAAGATCAATCTATACTATTCACGTTTTCCTTATTTTTATTAATTAATAATTTAGATTTCCAAAGGTTGGACGAACTTGGTGAGTAAACAGAGTTTAGTTAATACACTAACACACGAAGGTTGCTTAGCCCTGACTGTCCGTCGGCGCGGCTTCCTTAACTCTACGCTTTCGGCACTTGCTGTTGCATCTTAATTGATGCTGCGGCCGAATTTAACACACAATTAGTGGCACTCACAATACAAGCACAAAACCAAGGCACTTGCTGTTGCATCCTTAATTGATGCTGCGGCCTTGACTTACACTAAACATGTCCAGCAATTGCTGTTGCATATTAATTGATGCTGCGGCTGGATAAACATTAACATATGAAGGCGTTGCTCGGTCTTTGGCTGAAGCTGCGACCTTAAACAGCAAACACCAAAAATAATCCCTTCCCTTAATTACTTAATAACCCCTTCCCTTAACTTACTTAATCCCTTCCCTTAATAATCCCGTTCCTTAATTATTTTAGGGGATTATAAAATAACCTTTAAGATAATTTAGCGATGGCAAAGAACTCACCCTGAGATAAGTAGACTCCTGAGATAAATAAAATAAGTTTATTGAATTAAACAAATTAACCCCTGTACACATTTTATACATCTTACTCTGGACACAGTGGTAGTCGAAAATATCATTTTTGTGGACAATGTCAGGATCATCCGATTGCTCTCCTTGCTCTGGACAGAGAGGTGGTCGAAAATAGCTATTTGTGAATTAAGGACGAAATGTCATCGCCACAACGTAAAAAAATTGGATGCACAAAGCAGAAATGAGTGTGACCATTTGGTAGCAATGACAGTTTTTCTCCTGATATTCTTGGGGCATTGTTTACCACAGCAAGAGTAAAAATGAAATAAGTAAAAAAGTCAGCCTTTTTTATATTACTGACTACAAATAAGTGACTGAGCATGATAAAATATTATAACCAATGGACTCTCTTTCTTTGCAGCTGGTGCAAAAATGTGTGTTTTTTTTGTATTTTCTTCTTATGCAATGTTATTCCATGCAATGTTATTTAATGTAAACAAAATTACAAAAAAAAATAACATAATGATCAAAAAGGTATAACATTCTCCAAAATGATTTCTCCTTTCTTTCCTTATAAATTATTTGCATTACCTAACAATCCTTATCACAGGCATAAAAATCTGTCAAAAATATTTTTTAAGGTCACACTTACTGGTCTAATTAAATCAAGCATAATGCTTACAATTACAAATCCTTTAAAAAGGCAAATTTACTTTATAAAGTAATCACCAAACAACATAGGTGTGGCAGAAGCTTCTATAAATAGGTTGAAACTTACATTTACCTCAGAGAAGTCCGGAGTAGATTCTGCCTTGTTGACGTAGCTCAGAACGTGAGACCAATTCTGAAGATAAACACTAACCTGTAAAAAACAATAGGAAATTCATTGGAAGTTTTTCTTTCATTGTGAACAATAAAATTTAAGGAATATTTTCTTAGTATTCAAGTTCGAGTTTTTTTTAAATAAGAAAAATTATAAAACCATCAGCTTATACAAAAAAACAGCCTCCCATTCAACTCCTGTGGGAATACAGTACAGTAAAATAGCTCACCAAAGTAGTCACCATGATTAGTAAAATGACTGTTTCTAGAATGGTATAAAGGCTATTAAAAAACTACACTCACCACTACCGCAAGCTGATATTTTACAGCAAGCCATTTCACATGAAACATACTGTGACCGGCATGGTAGTTTTGAAATGGGATGCAAAGAGGCATGGAAAAGGCGCAAAGCGCATGCGATAGGCTACCGTGGGGTTGTCTAATAAATCTGCTCAGCAAGCACCCACGTGGATGCCCATGTGAACACTGCCTGTATATGGTCCCGTGTTAAAATGGTAGGCAATTTTTTAAGCTATGCATCCGCTACAAGACAGTGTGAAGTGGCCTTAAGTTTATTTTGAGCATAATAAATTATCAATTTCACTAGCACAAATTCATCTGTTTCTTCAGTCCCAAAAGAAAACTGTTCAGCACCAATGACACTACCAAAAAAATATCAGGCCCAAACTAGTAAATAAACTACCAGAAAACATTAAATCAGCCAACTTCGAATCAAAATTCAATGTTCGAATCAAAAGTAATATTAAAGAAGTACCTTTTGCAGCGTGTGTGTTATTCTGTGGATGAGTTTTTTCTATAATCTAAATCACTCACATCGAAGAAAATCTGTTTGACCTCTAATTAGACTATATAGGTATGTTAAATGTTTACTATATAGGCTATAGACACAAATTTAGTTTTATTCTGACGTTTGTAATACAATTTGTATTGTCTTACTACAATAAAAGAGTTTGATTTGATTTGATTTGATACTACACTACAAGGTTAAAGTGCAGGACAATCAAATTTAAAATCTCACCGAGTGCTCCAAAACATCGGAGTGACAATCCATAATTTAGTTTATTGATTCTCTTAGGGTGTTGAATCTAATTAAAAACATAATTACAAACTAAATCTTACCTTAATTACATTAAGACACATATTGACCACATGTTTGCCACTGGTGCAGTAGTCTCTTGCCCGGGAGTAGCACTTGAGGGCGTTGCTGAGGTCTCCACAGTCCAGGTGATGGTCTCCTAAATCATCGTTTCCCCTTCTGATACTCTCCTTGATTGAGTTGCTTCTATAATTCTTTAAGTCTGTGTCTAATTTCTCCAGCTTCATTGCAGCTTTCTTGTTTTTGGCCTCGATCCATGCAAGATCTGGAGTGGGGATATCTTGGACTCCCCCTCCCGCAACATCAGGCAGCGACATTCCTCTGAACATGAAGAAAGAATTAAATATCTTTAACCTTTTTAAGGAATTGAGATCTACTTGTTTAAGACCAAAAACGTTTGTAAAATAAAATAAGAGAATGCTCAATGCAGTTCTTGTTAACATTAGTCATTTGACTCTGATCCCAAAACCTGAATAAAAACAACTAAGAGATAAGAACAAATCAAACTTTGAATACGGAATTTCAATCATTATTCAAATAGATTTTAAAATATATACTATCTATACCATCAGCTCGCTCCTCAGGCATAGAAGAATAAAAGGAGACTAGGGCCAATCCACTTTTTTTAATCTCATGTTCAGTCCAACATAAATTCATATGTTGCAAAAGGGAGGAATTACTGTTAACCCTGACTCCTAATAAGGAAGTGTAACGTTTATTCATTGATTTTCATTATAAAATAAATACAACAATCAATCAACTTAACGACTGTAACCACACAAACATGTTATTTTCTAACCAAAATATCAGAAGCTCACAGTGACTGCCTACTACTCATTTTTTCGATCAATAAATTATCTGCTTTAAAGTTATTTAACAATATTATACAACACAGGCCTATTTATAATATCTTACTGTATGGCTTCCTGCAGTTTTTTATGCAGTTGTTGGTACAGGTTGACATTGTAAGTTTGCATAACGTAGTTGATGGCCATCTTCAATGCCTCCACTCGAAGTGGGGGGCAATGGTCTGCGATGTACATCAACCGGTAAAGCCGAGCCAAACCAGTGTAGCTGTTGGTATACGCCTCCAAATCCTACACAACGACTCGATTGGTAATTAAAATTAATACTTATTTACTTAGTTCACAATCTAATATCTTAAGGTAAACCACCCATATTCCTAAGACTTAACGCCACCTATCACTAAATGACAAATAGGCCTAAGTCAAAATGTTGATTTAATCAACGCTCAAGAGTTTGTGGTGCTAAAAGTCTTCACGGACTATAATTTTATATTTTACATCTGATATAAAAATTAATCATACATTAGCATGTTGTTATTCTTAGCAACCAGAGTGTAAAATTCAGAGTGTAAAATAAATTAAGTAAGAAGGGATTTTAAGTAAGTTAGTTATTATTTCTTATAGCAAACCCAACGTCTCGGGGGGCTAGTGTGATACTGAAAGTCTTATAGGACTATAATTATGCATTTTACAGCTGATGTAAATATTAATCATACACATATTATTATGTAAGATGAGATTTTGGTTAGTTAATATTTCTTGTAGTAATAAATTGTACAACTATTAGTACAATATGAATGGTTTGGTCTTCTTCTAACATATGCAGCTACTTGTGTAGCTGATTAAGGATAGGAATTCTCTTCAACTTCCCGATGAGCTAAAAACTTGAAATTTCCCTATACAAGCATTCAGTCATTCGGTATTAGGCAGTGTTAGATATTTGGGTGCTTGACCGCATTAGCCTACAGTACTTCATTTTATGTTATAAATATTACATAATATTTCAAATTACAGAACCCATTTAGAAAATGTAGCCTGCTGGAACAAAGCTGGGTTAATTCATAATACTAACAATTTCATTTCCAGTAATTTTAACATTGAGAAAATTTATATTGAATGAAATCTACAGTAAGCTCTTGACATTATTCATATTTTTCGGTTCTATCCAAAAATAAAATGAATCAATGCACACACCTATCCTTCCTGTATCCTGATGGAAAACGTCTCTATCCTACTGCCTCAAGATAGATTTTTAGATTTCAAGGTATAAGTTTTAAATCAAGAGGGATAAGATATCAGGATTCATGCCACATTATTGTCGGCAAGGAAACTCAGGAATCAAAACTTAAGAAACTAAAACTTTCTGTTTGGTAGCCAATTCAATGAGAACTTACCAAAGTTGGATTTTCTACCAGGTAAGGGTCTTCTTCCGTGTTATCATTATCCTCCAAAGGAGCATCAACTTGCATTGGCTCGACAGCATTCCCCTACGGTAACATAAAAACAAGTGTTTTTAATTTTTACAAACCTAAAGTTTTCATTTTAAATTTTATTAACTTAAAGGGAGTTCGAGGCATGAATGCAGAGCGTTCTAATAAAACATCAGTGAACTACTTTTAGTAAACCCAATGAATATTTTTCATTAGACCTGACAATAGGCCAGCTGCATTTTATTTTTCACTTCTAATGATAAGACTGTAAGACAATGATGAATTGAAAGGTCAAGGATCAAGTATGATAGGCTAGTTTTATTCCTTTGTTGACTATGACTATTTTTAGCGAATTTCTGATATAGGGAAGAAGCTGTTACCGTAGGTCTTTTGGTAAGACCTAAGCACAAGACCATCATAACTTTTTGGGGGAAATAACTAAGATTCTATATCTCGGTTATTTCTCAACACATCTGAATAAAACAGATGGCAGAGAAGTGGGCAGTGCAGTTTACCCACTTATTCTTCATCTAGTTGAGATCTACTAAATTGTAACAAAAAATCTCTCAATTTCAAATTTTCATGGTGGCTGCAAACCTGCATACTAATTTCTCATTTTATTCTTATGGAGAAAACTGGTCTATGCTAATTTTAGGATTTATGTTGATTTTTCTTAATTTGAGGATCCTCCTAAATGATTTAGGCCCTATCTTAGAAGCATTTGAAATTCGATGAGTATGCAGGTCTGCTACAATGGGGGTATTTAACATTGCAATAGAAAAAAACTCCCTCAGAGAGAACATTGAATAACAAAATTAAGTTACAGTGGAACCTGCTAATTCAAACTTCTATAATTTGAAATCTTCTTTAATTTGAATATTTCTTCCGGTCCCTAGCATTTCATATACATTCAGTGCTAAATAATTGTGGTTAATTTGAATTATATTTTTGATAATTCAAAGTTTTAACATGTAAAAATACAATCCAAAGTCATACCATCGGGCCAAGATTCCCGAAAACGAAATTGTATCATTCGCATGAGGTCAAAATCCTCCCCAGCCCCGTAGCGCAGGCCTTATTGTGAAGGTCGTCGGACCCACCTGCACCTTAGGTCGACGTGACTCACCCCTACGGCTCGGCTTCTTTTCAAGGTCATTGCTCAACCTCTCCCACCATCCTATTGTTTTGCAACACTCCACTTGTCACAGCTCATAACAGTGTCATCCCTTACACCGTCTGGTAAAAACATTAGATCTATTGCTTAACGTATCAGTCCAGTAGTGAACTGATCTCTTTATAAGCTCTGATTTTACTAATTAAGTATGTATCCATGAACGTACTGGATTCCTGTTTTATGTTGTACAGTATTGTATTTTACAACACGTAACATTTCTACTGTATTACAATGATCATTCACTGTTAGCTACTTGATGGAATGTACCCTACTGTAAAACGTAAATTCAAGTTATTCACAATAAAGGTTTTATGCAGGTAGGCCTATCTAAAGTTTTATTGGTTTAAGCCTTTTAGACCAAACTTTTTTAATTCCAATTTTTGGATGATTTGAATTTTTGTATCAGTCCCTTGAGTTTCGAATTATCCAAGTTCCACTGTATTATCGTTGAGAAGGGAAATAAGAAAGAAATTAATTCTTCATCAGTGGTTTAAGTGTGCAACATAGGCCCCACTTAGCCTATATGGGGAAAGTGTAACATTTGCCTCTTTTACACAAGGCTTCTATTGCCTGCTCAATTACCGGCCACTGTGCCGGGTAAAAGTGTCAGCTCAGGCTACTGGGATCCTACTTTTGTAATGGGTGAGTTAGCGAGTGGGTGAGTTACTCATCCCTCAAGTTATTTGTTTCTAATTATAAAAATGACTTCACAGATAAAAATAAAAACATTCCTAACTAGCTTAATGAATTCAGCCCCACAATGTCTGTGTACATCATTTGAATAGGCATTTATTCTAAAAAAAACATAATTTTAATATAAACTTAGATATCATATATGGTACTGTACATTGAGTACGGTACTTCACCAATCCAACCATTTTTACTCACCAAGCAATAGGCTGTTGAGTAAAAATGTGTGAGTTGACAGGAAACAAGCTTGTTTTTCTTCTCTTTTGGATTAAGTAATAATAGTAATCATGGAAACCCTTGCCAGTTAGGTTATGTTTACTTTTTGATACTGAATATTTAAATGTATTCGGATAATCCTTGAAATATTTAAAAATGCCTTACAACTAAATTGACCCATCCTAAAAATATCAAAATAGTTTAGTAAGCCTTAAGCCACGAAAAATGAGGTAATTCCTTAAATTGGTCAATGTTTACATCCCACGTGGTGGTTTTAACAATGCTACTATCAGCTGAAAGGTGACTCACTACTCAATGCTCAACTGTTTCAAAAATAGGGCTTCTACAATGACCACTGTTTCCTTCCACTAATATCCGCATCTCCTTTCAGCACCATTTGAGAAAAAACTGATAAAACATAGGCCTAATGAGTTTCTTCTACTTGATACCTTATCTGAAAGTAAGGCGAAGTAGGAGACAAAACTATGTTCATGACATGTTCATCTGATTTTACGTTCAAGAGAGGAGAAAGGTCTTTAAATTGTTTGGCAACTTGAAAAAAGGTAGTAGGCTGCGTCAAAAGTTTAAATTGATGAGCTCTCGTCTCAGTTTGATAAAACAACTCAACGACCAAACAATAACACAACCAGTTGATTTGTTTTCACTAATATAGAGAAAACATTTTTGTATAGCGACAAAATGTGATGCCTGTGCTTGCGGGGTTTGGCATCTGAGGCGGGTAACAATGGAATGGCAATGGTCCCATTTAATTTAATGCTCCGCTATCGCGGCGACAGTGGCCAACATCAGTTGCATGGTGAGGAATGACCGTGTGGCCACTATGTCCCTATGGGCAACTATGAACGCTCAGTGTAAAATGCTCCATAAACGACAATAGACCTATTTCACAAAAAGTGGCTGGCCACTATTACGGGTTACATTTTGCCCATAACAAATGATACAGAATAACCGTTTATCAACTAGAGCAGGTGTTAACAGCAGTGAAAGATCGTAGGATCAAATCTGATGAGCGCAAACAAAACTGAACATAGGCCTTCAGTCCTTAGTTTATCAAAAAATTTAGTTTTAACCTCACCTTATTTTTCAAGACAACTCTTCCCTCCGGGAGAATCCTCTTGTTCCCAACGATTATAACAGTTCAACCCATCCTTAATAACCGAATGTCTTAATTAACAATTTAAGTACTAGGACATGGATAAGCTTATTTTAAAAAATTGAAAGCTTGTTTAAGGTCCCAGACACAAACAATGTAGAGATGGATGACTATGGTAGGCATCCCTGTTTCCTGAGGTCAAGCAAGGTATCATACTTATAGAATGAAGGCTTAATGTTATATTAAACCAAAAGACTAAATTTCTTACCTGGGGATACATCCTAGGTAGCTGTAAAGGAGGCAATGGCATGCCTTCCTACAAAAAAGGTTGTATGAGGATTGCTGAAAGGTATTAATTATTACTTGAATTATGAAAACTGTCTTGATGTAAGAAGAATAATAAAAATACTACTCTTTCTTTCTGCGATTCCAGTAAATTTCTTTATCCGGCACTAGCACTCACTCACTACTTACTTCTACTTCTGACATTGAGCATTGAGCTTATTGCAACTTGCTTGTTTTTGCTATTTGCTTGCATACAACACAACGCTTTTCGCTACGAAAGGCAGAATGGCAGAATGCAGACAACTATCAGTCACAGAGTATGAAAGACGAATTTCAATGAATAATTCAATTGTTCGGTCCCATATATAAAACGAACAAGAGCTGCTCAGCATAATCATAGAGTAATAATGAACTACTATAGTTCTGGACAGCCTTACATGTTTTGGTAGAACTGTCAAAACTTTGTTTACGTTTCACCTCATTCACACTACGAAAGAATGTCCTGTAATATTTCACCGAGAGATTTCTTACGCAATTAACATTTCTGGAAATATTTGCGCAATGCATCAACTGATCTTTTTGTTTTGGCAAACTTTCATCATACTGTAAATGATTTGTTTACATTTAAGAATGTGTCATAGAGTAATAATGAACTTCGTAAAGAGATGGCACTCCCATGTTAACTCGGTGGTAAGGAGACAGCAGCGCTATCTGAACAATGTGCAACGAACTAAAAAGATCGATGCGATATATCGATGGTCATCGATGCGACATATCGATCGTCGTCGTCTGCTTTGCTTATATTTTCGTTTTCTTGTTTTGTTTGCTAGACTTTCAATTTTAATGACTTTACCGGTTTGTTTAGATTAAGTGCGTTTGCCGCTAGTGCAAGTTGTTTCGCAAAATACTGTACTGAGTGATTCTTATTGTGCTTAAAGCGATTGATAGAAAATAAATACGTAGATCTTTACATAAAAGCACTAATAAAAATTAACTTAGTTGATTTTTATTAAGTGTTTCATGTAAACATCTACGTATTTATTTTCCATCAATAGCTTCAAGCACAACATGAATCACGCAGTACAGTATTTCACGAAACGACTTACACTAGAACAACTTTCTGCAAACGTACTTTAGGTATTTTCCCACACTCAAATTAATTCCAACTCGTTATGGTTGTGTACACGTCGCGTCGTGACAGAAAATCAGGGGAAACGGAACGGGAAGCAGATCGTTATCGTCGTTCTGATTGGCTGAATCAGTGAAGAAGAAGAAAGTCATGTTTTTACAACGCCATCTGAATAAATTGCATCGAACTAACCCGCTCCAATCAAGCTTACCACTTGGCTCCATTTAAGTGTCAGACCGGTGAATGTGTTTCCACACTTTTGTCATCGTACTTTATGAGTTGTGTTGAGCTTGCAAGCATTTAACATTAGTTGCACTTGCGGTTGCAGCAAAATATTTTCTTGTGTAAATTACCTTTACATAAACAAATGACCATGTGATTTATTACCAAAACATTGCATATATTAAGCCTAGTTTACACTAGCATCTAAAAGTTGCGTCACTTGGACACTCTAATTAATATTGTTGTTATGCCGATACAGGCTTTCCAAAAACAGCTGTTTTAACACTTCAGTTGTTACAACACGACATTATTTATCATTGGAGGAATGCATTTTTAAGTAGCGACACAAATATTTGTAAAAACAAATATTTGTGTCGTCACTCAAGACTGCATCCCTCTAATGATAAATTAGGTGTTGTAACAATTGAAGTGTTAAAACAGCTGTTTTTGGTAAACCTGTATCGGCATAACAACAATATTAATTAGAGTGTCCAAGTGACGCAACTTTTAGATGCTAGTGTAAACTTAGCTTTAAACACTATAATTACGACAACAGCGCTCTCAGTCACCCGCCAGTAAGGCTGTCCAGAGTTATAGTCATAATATTATTAAGGAAAAACTCATTTTACACTGTCAAATATTTTATAGAAGATCATTTATAAAAGATTTATTTGACCAATCAAAATTTAAGTTTTTGTTTTGATAATCAGCTGGCTTGAATTTTAATTGGTCAAATGCGGGCCTAAGAAACAAATGTTTCAGCTGTTCAGCCCTTTTCATTATATTTGTGCCCATACGAAAGTTTTATAGCTCTGGACAGCCTTACCGGCGGGTGAGTGAGTGCGCTGTTGTCGTAATCTATATATTAATATGCAAGCGGGTTTCTTTTCACAGTCCAACCGCAATAACGGCTGGACGAATTTTAACGTTTGAGGTATCAAATTAAAGGGAATTTTATGTAGATTTGTCAACAAGTCTCAGAATTTTAAAAAAGGGCGTCACTAAAGTAAAGTAAAGGGCTGAAGTTTCGGAACAGTGGCGCTATTCATCGACATTTGAGCAAGCTCAGTTTACTTTGTTTACAAACTGAAACATATGGCTTAGCTCTGAAATAGTTCTACAGGTAAACCACAGATTGCAGCAATGAATTACAATTAATTTTTCGAAAAGAGCAGTTTTTATTTTTACAGCTGGTTTGGCTTTGTTTTCAACAGTTTTCTTTTTTAAAGATTTAGTATGTAATTTAAATTATGTTATGAAGTTTTTAAAGCTCTTAAACATTGCAGTTACCAGTTTTACAAAGTAGTTTACGATATCTCATAGTGTTTCTTGAAGTTATATTAACCTGAGCAAATCTAATTTTGGATTTGGTGCATTTATAATGCCAGCGATAAGAAGAAGACGAACATAGACCGGTCGGAGTGTCGGAAAGAACACGATCGCAACCGCTGGTATCACCCTCCCGATGTAATATTTTATGCTCCTTCCAACCTCAGACCAAAGAACTAAAAATGTTTTTATTGCGGTGGGTTGCATTTCAAGAATGAAAAGACTGGAAGATTAATGGGTTATTACGAGTTTTTACCACAAAGGATATGTTGACTATAAAGACAGCCGTTCCCTACAATATCTGTTTTGGGATAATTATCAATAAGCTGCAGCGACAATCCCTCAACAAAGGAAGTCATTGCTCACGGCGCCAGTGTTTGCTCTCGGTCAGCTACATGTTGCTGTAAGCTTAGTGTGATCTTTTACCGGTGTTAAAATATACATTTCAGAAAAAAGAGGACATGGGAAAATGAAAATGTTCCCTAAAAACCCGTTTACGTTTACCAGAAACTCCTGCGGAATATCAAATTAACTTTAATAGTTTCAGTTGTTAAGCCATAATTTTGTTAATTAAGTTAGCCCTTTGATTAAACTTTAAAAGTATATAAGTAGGCTGATTATTCTTCATTATTTTACCACATGATTTTTGCTCTATTTCGAGCTACGTGTTATCTAGTTAGTGTTTAATGTCTGCAATGTTTTGGTAATAAATCACATGGTCATTTGTTTATGTAAAGGTAATTTACACAAGAAAATATTTTGCAACCGCAAGTGTAACTAATGTTAAATGCTTGCAAGCTCAACACAATTCATGAGGTACGACGACAAAAGTGTGGAAACACATTCTTAAATGTAAACTAATCATTGGGCGCGTTCAGCCGCATTCCACCGGTGGGTAATATACTAACCTATAATAAGTGAACGGTAGTGGTGGACGTACCATCTACCGATCATTGTTGTGCATCCACCGATGTTGTGTTTACGGGGGATTCGGTAAGTAACCGGACATTGTTGATTGTCAAGATGCGGTGGATTTGCTTATTAGTGACTATGGTAATCGGTTACCCACCGGTGATTGCGGCTGAACGCGCCCATTTAATATGTAAGGTTACCAAAACAAAAAGACCAGCTGATGCATTGCGCAAATATTTTCTAGAAATTTTAATTGCGTAAGAAATAAGAAATCTCTCAGTGAAATATTACAGGGCATTCTTTTTTAGTGTAAATGAGGTGAAACGTAAACAAAGTTTTGACAGTTCTACCAAAACATGTGTTTATTTAGCAGACATTTTGGGAGATTACAATTTTCGCCACCCGCCAGTAAGGCTGTCCAGAACTATAGTAAATAAACGGTATCAGGAAACTAACACATACTTTCTCCCTTCAAGTCATTTAAAACCAGAAAACATATTTAGTGAAATAAAACAAATCAACAATAAATTATCACACAAATATATACCAAATGTTATCAAAATCGGTTAGTAAATAACGGAGGTATCGGTTTTTAAACATTTGCCATAAGAATAACATTGGACAACGTACTGCGTTTACCGCCGAACAATAATATCAATTATCTCCGCAACCAGTTGACGTAAACTAATGATTCAAAACACTAGATTATTTAGTTTTTCAAGCCAAATTTAATAGTTGCAAGTATATTTTCTTTAAAAGTTACAGATTTTGTGAAATTTGAAAAATAAGAATTTTATAACACTTAAACCTCCATAACTTCTGAACCTGAATTTTTACAGACATGCGGGTGGTGTCATTTTGTTTGTCATCCTAAGCACAAAAAACATGAAATTTTTATAAAAATCGATAGAGCCGTTTTTGAGAAATTTGGATTGTTGTGATTTTTTATGGGTTTTTATAGGGTAAATACAGTAACAGAAAAATACCCCCGTTGCAGCAGACCTGCATACTCAGCGAATTTCAAATGCAAAACAACATATGTTAATCCAACATAGCGAGATTTGACATGGTTTTTGTAAGCTCCATAAGAATAACATGGGGAATGAGTGTGCAGGTTTGCTGCTGCAGGGATGTTTAAACTGGTTGGTTTAATTCAATATTTAGTAGATCTGAACTAGAAGAAGCCATTTACCAAGTTTTATCAAGATATGTTGAGGAATAAGCGAGATATAGAATTTTACTTATTTCGCATAAGGTTAACATTGAGACAACGTACTGTGTTTACCACTTTCAATATCTCGGTAACCAATGGACATAGAGCAGTAATTCAAGATACTATATTGTTTGTTTTTTGAGCTGAATTCAATGGTGCCCACAAAAATTTGATAAATTTAATTTTTCTATGTGAAAAACTCAAAAAACCCATTTTTTGGGGGTTTACCCCCATTTACCCCCCCCTTCCGGTGGTCCGATCCGGCTGGTTCATCAACTCGTCCGAGTGATTACCACTTTACACGTCTGTACCAAATTTCATTAAGATCGGACCATATTTACGGCCGCTATCGTGTTAACAGACATACATACAGGGTGAGTTTCTACTTATACCATTAACTTCACCAATGGATTCTACTCACTAAAACAAAACAAAAGTTCCTATAAACCCATGTCCTATTCTCAATCGTTTAGCGGTTATCACGCATTTCACGATTTTTAAAAATTACTTGACCTGGTTCCACTTTTTGAATTGTACCGAGGTGACCAATTGTCCTATAGAGTTAAACTTAGTACCACTAGAAAGAGCATTAAATTTTCTATAAATCTATGGTTTTTTTACATAAAAGTTATCAAAAGCTTCCGTTAATGGTGAATGCAAAGTGAAAAATGTGTTCAAATGAATTTTTTTCGTAACATTTCATGCACTATTTGTCCACATCTGTGTGTTACTAAGAGATGTTGAGTTGAACGGAAAACTTCCTCATTTAATAAGCTTTCAAATGATGTAGATATTAATATTTTACTAGAACGTACAACAGGGAAAATACATTAGATATGGAGTAAAACACGTATTATTGCTTATATTCTTACTTTATTTAGTGCAGGAAAATAGTGTTAGATTGTGAAACTTTAATTTAGCCGGCTGAAAATTTGTGGAGAGGTCGTACATACAGCTGGGATCACCATTCTAAAACTCCTAAAAAATCCCACTTGGGAAACATGCCGCCATCTTGAAAAAAACATTTCCGGTCCATGTTTCTTTCAACATTTTTCTAATTACCACGAAAACCATAACAAATACTAAATTCCCCCATCGCAGCAGACCTGCGAACTCAGCGAATTTCCAAAGGATTTATTTTGTATATGTGAGCATTCAACTTGTTTGAAGGAAAGTATCATTTGAATACGTTAAGTAAATGATATACTAAAAACGCATATTTAATCATTCATGAGCTTAAACATGAGGAAAATTAACAAAGAGACCATATTGGTTTTCATTAATTGACACATACACTTTTGTATTTTATATAATTCTTAGTCTTTTAATTTTTAATAACTGTAATCTTGTTAGCTATAGTATGTCACGCGCTTTTTGGTGCGTTTATTTATTTTGTCGGGTTTGCGAATATTGCGGCCCTGATAGCCTAGTCGGGCTGGATTACTCCGGGGGTCGATGGTGGCCGCTTTTCCCGCTTTACGAGGAATATATCACTTTCCTGGCTCAGGCGGGATGTTTTGCCTCTTGGCTATTTAATCTTGCCTCATCATCGCCAGGAAGTGAGAGAACCGATGAAAATAAGAGAGAGAGAATTTGGGTAAATTCGTTGTGGCGTAAGCGTGGGAGATTCCCGTTTTCCCTAGATCCGTATGCCACGGATGGAGCGGACAGAGTTGGGCGTCGTGACAGTCAATTTAACCCCAAAGGTTATACGAATGGCCAAGTTTAAAGGTTCGACAAGAAGAAAAGATAGAGATAGCGACGGAAGAAATTATTTGGCTTTATGCAAGGGCGGATAGGACAAAGGATGAATGTCACACAGGAAACACACACAGAGAAAATCAGAAGACTTAATACCAGATTTCCCGGAATACATTTAAACTAACTTAAAGCTATCTTAGTTCCGGTGTGCCCGAATTAACAGCGAAAGAAGGAGAGAAATTATTTTCTTTCGAACGGCTAGCAGCATAGGCTAACCGCCGACACCAAAGGAAAGAAGAATAAGAACTTAGGTTAACTTATTTCCGGATTTCCCGAAATAATAGCGAAATAAGAAAGAGGCAGTTTCCTGCGAAGGCTAGCAGTAGGTACTAATAGCCCACACCAACAGTAAAGCAACCAAGAACTTAGGCTAACTTAAAGTTAACTTTTTTCCGGTGTGCCCGAAATAATAGCGAAATAAGAAAGAAAGCAGTTTCTGAGAAGGCTAGCAGTAGGTATTCATAGCCCACACCAATAGTAAAGCAAACAAGAACTTAGGACAACTTAAAGTTAACTTATTTCCGGTGTGCCCGAAATAATAGCGAAATAAGAAAGTTATTTTCCTTATGACAGCTAGCAATAAAAACTAGCCGCCTACCCCAATCACACAAACACCGTGCACTCAGATTAGTTCACACTAAGGTAAAGATCAGAAACCAAATGAATAATTGTGAAAGGAAAAGAAAAATGGGGTGAAATTCCTGTACCCAATGCCGTAACCGGTGAGAAACTTCCGGGTTGACAAAACGTTCAGAGACCAAAGCCGACTCTACTATTTACAGAATAAAATTCCTCGGTTAATCGGTTTACACAATTTACTATCCAACAGGCCCCAATTAATTATTTGTTAAAAGCTTTATTCTAATCGTTCGCCGGGTCCTGGTGATTCATTACCAAGGCCCATACCCCACGGACTGAGCGCAATACGTTATTAGCGGTATTGTAAAACGTAGGCTTTGGATATTCGAGTTACAAGGATTTGAAGCCCCTTCGTTAGGTTCTATGTTAGTAAAGCAGCATTCATGTATAGCATTAGTTCTACGACACCAAATAAGGATTAGCAGCCTTTCTGACAGCTCAATAACATTCCTGGTTAGTATATAACACACTACTACACTACTATTATTCTACACAAGGCTGAAATAACAAGGTTAATAAATCACTGACTAATACCACTATTCAAACCATAAGAAATAAATATAATGTTCGGCTTCAAATGAAACAGGCTAGCCAACAGTATCTACTGTGTTCACATTCAAATCAGTTTTAATTCAGCTCAACCTACGAATTCAGAAAACAACAACTCAAATATTCTACTTCAATTTACCAAGATTACTTCTTTACATTAATCCAAACATTTAAACTCCAATCACTGAAAATAATCAAGTTTAAAATGAATATTCTATTCCATATCCTACACCCAAATATCGTGTTCAAAATATAAATAAATCAACAGTCTTAACTATGAATAAAACAGGGTGAATAAAATAATAACCGTGCTTCCACGGACAATGCAAACACAAAATCGTAAATATTTGCGATCCCCGCGGGAGCGTGATTTATTAAAAAAAAACTACCGGGTATTATTTCTCCAAGATGGCCAGTAACAATTTAAACTCACTTCAAAACAACAGAACGTTATTTAACGTCACGCCACCTTCCGCGGCCTTACTCAAAACAATAAAAATGTCAAACAAAACAGTAATTCAATACTGGAATAGATTTAAAAGTTATTAATTTCGCCACTCGCGCGGCTCCTGAGAATGATAAAACAAAATAAACTTCTCTTTGATTGACGTTAAAATAAGATAAATAACAAGTTAAAGAATTACGATCTTTAGAGAATCATAAATAAATTCTCAGAATTTATTACAAGACCTAAGATTCTTAATTTTCGTTATTAATCCACTATAAATTCTTTAATACCGTCCTGTGGTTAAATGAATTCAGTATTGCGAATTAATGCGTGTACAAGAGCGACAAATAATAAGCGAAGCTTAGATGGGTGCGAGTGAATCGTACGTAGGCGTCCTACGAACAACAGTGATGTGCGATGACCACTTACTTGGGGCGGGGCGGAGCGTGGAAGGAGCTCGATCTGAATGCGCCAATTTCTCGGCCGAGACTGACCAGTCGCCTCCACAAGCTTTTCGCGGCCGAGCCTTCCGAGGAGAGGCACGACTAGGTGACGGAGTGCGCATGCGCAGATGCCAACAGCTGTTCGATACGGTTTACTCGCGATATATCGATATACGACATCGCAATATCGTTCGTATTCCACCTCGTACCGTCGGCGACGCGCTTCGGGTGAGCATCAATTCTGTTTTGTTTATTTCAATAGCGATTTGCAAAAAATAAAGAGGAATTTTCTAAAGTGAAATATTATTCTGGCATTTCAAATGTTTCATACAAACAAATAAAAAAACCAATCTTAACCTAGTTAATAAAATTAACTTACCTTACATTACTAACATATTCCTAAAACAGTTTGGTTCACGTGCAATTTTAATATTTACAATCTATTTACACAATTCTGCAAAGTATTTGAATGAAAACTTTGATTATTAAAAATTAAGTCCAAGGCAATTTTTTGCCTCTCCTCTTCTGATATGTTGCCTTTATTTGGGGGGTTTTGTCCTTTTTTCTAGTAGACAAAAAAGTTCTTTGTTTTGCAACGTTTGAATTGCTAGGAAAATCAAGATTTTTATTTTTCCGGAAAAACACAATAAGTATAAAATGAATATTACTACCTACACTTCTAGAAATTGCAAACTCCTAATTACTTGAATTTTGTCATGATAGACTTTATGAATTAAGCATTAATGTCAATTGCATTAACGTTATTAATGTTAATTAATGTATTAATGTTATTAAGTGCATAAATGCATTCTTGCAACTTGCAGCTCGCGAGTTTCTTAATTGCACTTCTGACATTGTCTATACTAAAACATTGTTCATAAATAAAAGAAATAATTGAGAGATTAAGTGAGCTATAAATTAATAAAATTACTAATATTTTAAGAAAATTACCGAACACAACTTACCTTGCCCAAAAACCTCCCTTCCCTTTCCTGTTTTTCACCTTCCCCCCTCTGCACCCACATTCCACTTCCTCAACCACTCCTACCCTCCCCCTCCCCCTCCCGGACAAAAACGGACAAATACAGGACAAACGGGGACAAAAATATCCGTTCAGGGTGCAACAAGCTTCTCGCGGCCGCACACAGCAATCACCCCAAAAGCACACACCGTTGGCCCAACGTTGGGGAATGGTCGGCATGGTGGGTGACAATTTTGACGATTTGCCAACGTTGGGCCAACGGTTTTTATGTTCGTTGGCCCAACAAAGTAAAACATTGTTGGGCCTTTGTTGTATTTAAGTATCAAATATAACTATATAGTAATTTGAAAATATCCAACATGTTTTCCGAATGGTGAACGTTTTAACGGTATGATAACATTGGACCAACAGTATTTTATGGTCGTCGGCCCAACAAAGTACGACATTATTGGGCCTTTGTTTTATTTAAGTGTTAAATGTAACAACTATGTTAATTTAAAATATTTAACTTGTTTTCCGGTCTGTTGGTGAAAATGTTAACGATTTGCCAACGTTGGGCCAACGGCGTTTGATGGTCGTCCAACAAAAAAGGACATAATTGGGCCTTTTTATAATTAAAGTGTTAAATATAAAATACCAAAGGCATTTTAGGTACAACAGCAATTATTTAGTTACTAAATGCTGCTGCCCATTATAAAATTACTAGAGGGCAGCAACTTAAAAGCTTTGAAACTCTAAGTACAAAGGTAAAAGCGCTCCTGATCAATTACATCCTAAGCTACACACTCTCCATCCGTGAGGCAATTTGGCTGTGCGGTTTAAAACGTGTCCCAACGGGTCCCGGATTCAAACCTCGATGCAAGCATGATATTTTTGTTTATGAAAACCTAATGTAAAACAACTATTATTTGTTTATTTATCAGTTTATTGAATTTTTTTAATAATTGTGACGGTTTACTTGCAAAAAAAGTCAGTTGGCAAATGTTTGGAAAATAGTGGGTTGGCTAACCGTAAGACAAGAGTGCCAATCCGTACCGTTGACCAACCGTGGATGGTAACGTTGGGCCAACGGTTTTTGCTACTGGGGCATATCAATTATATCAATTGACAGCTTATATCAATATAAGCTTTATATCAATATTATATCAGCTAAGCTATATATTATATCAGTTAAGCTTTATATAAGCTTATATCAATATTATATCAGCTTTATATCAATTGACAGCTTTTTATGTCTACTTTCTGAATATCAAGCGAGTTTATTGCGGAAATGCATTTTTCCTGCAAAAATCACGATTTGTTTCAAAATTTAACATGGGCTTATATGGGGAATAGAATTTTAATTTTTTGAGTGTCTGTTAGCACGATAACTCTCGTAAAAATCGGCCGATCGCAACAAAATTTAGTACACACATGTTAAACTAGGTTCTCTTGGACGAGTTCCGCGTTATCCGGCCATATCGACATACTCAAAGTGGGGTAGAGGCTGCTTTTACCTCTCCAAAAATGGGGTTTTTGGCTTTTTCAAATTGAAAAATGTAGGTAATCAAATTAATGTTTTCACCATTGAATTCAGCTTGAAAAAACAAACAATTTGGTATGTTGAATCGTTGCTCTAAGTTCATTGGTCTCCGAGTTATGTCCACTTTTTCCCGTAAAGTTAACATTAAAGGATTACGCATGTTTGCTGCCACTGAAATGCATGAATGTGGGATTTTAGACCATTATCCAGCAGATCTCAACTATACGAAGCCAAATACCAAGTCTTACTCAAATATGTTGCGAAATTTGGTCGATAATATTAGTCAATATTGATATTTGTTTCGATATTTCCGATCTTGTCGGAACTATCGAAGCTTCATCGTGACTATTCGGCTACTGCCGTAATAGCGACTATTCGGTTATTTCCGTCGTTGTTCGTTTGGTTTCCCCCACCACGTCAGCCTAGTCGTGCCTCCCTCGGAAGGCTCGGGAGCGAGAAGCTTGTGTCGCCTCCGGGCGGCGAGGTACTCCCAGACGGCGCGTTCTGCGCATGCGCCACGGCCGCCGCCTTCCACGGCGCAGCCTGGCGGGGAGCGTCGGTACTGCTCGGAATAGCTGATCCGTCAATGACGGCTTCTGTCAACGGCTATGTTTACATTTGTGGGTTTGACTGTGTGAGTTAGCGGGGACGGTAAGGGGTTTAAACCCAAAATAGAGTCACTAATTTTAAGAACCCTTACAAGTATATAAATGTCAACAAACATATAACCAATGAACTCAAAACTCTCAAAACAAACAAATAATTTAATGTCATGAAAAAATTAAATTCAATCATATGGTCAGTTTTATAGTAATTAAAACATCCCTGTTGCAACAGACCTACATCTCAACCCAATTTCAATAAAACATATAATCACTTAATCACTTAATCACTTTAATAAGACAGGTACCTCATGGAGGACGTTACCCTGAATATGAGTGAAGGATGAGTGTGATGATCGTGATGATAGTGGCGCGATCTTGTAGCCTTGTTACTGACTAAGGTTGGCATGTTCCTTAGACAGGATTGTTAATTAATAGCCCAACAACCAATGGCAGCTGGCTCCAGAAACAACCCTTCAAAAAGCTACTAACTTATCTCGGGATCGATCCGGCTACCTACAAGTTTGTAGGCGGGCACTATAACCACTACACCAACCAGCCTTTATCAATATTCTTAATCGTAAATATATCATATATCATGCTACATTTTCAGGCAGTTTAGACCAAGGCGACCCCCCTCCAAATGCTCTATTAAATTTTAAAATAATTTGTATTTTAGCGAATTTCCTTAGAAATAAGCTATTACCGTCGTTTTAACAGAACAGAATGGACAAAAAATATCCGTTCAGGGTAACCTCAGCAATCATATTAATATTTATATTAATTGACAGCTTTTTATGTGTACTTTCTGGATATGAAGTGAGTTTATTGTGAAATCGCTTTTTTACCTGCAAAAATCACGATTTGTTTCAAAATTTAACATGGGCTTATATGGGAAAGAGAATTTTCATTTTTTGAGTTTTGTTAACACGATAACTCTCGTAAATATCCTCCGATCGTAAAACAATTTGGTACAGACATGTAAAACTAGATTCTCTTGGACGAGTTCGTAAACCAGCCAGATCGACATATCCAAAGTGGGGTAAAGGCCCCATTTTACCCCTCAAATATGGGTTTTTTTGAGTTTTTCAAATTGAAAAATTATATTTATCCAATTATTGTTTGCACCATTGGATTTAGCTCGAAAAAACAAACAATTTGGTACTTTAAATCATTTCTCTAAGTCCATTGGTCTCCGAGATATAAGTGAAAATACCTCTGGAAGGCCCCTTTTTGCCAGCCAAAAAATGGGTTTTTGAGATTTTCAAATTGAAAAATCAAAGTTATCACATTATAGCTTTCACCTTTGGATTCAGCTCGAAAAAACAAACAATTTGGTAGCTTCAATCATTGCTCTAGGTCCATTGGTCTCTATAAGTTATTAGCGAATTTCCTTAAAGGAATAAGCTATTACGGTAGTACTCATGGTAAGACCTAAGTCCGAGACCATGTTAACTTTTCATTTTGGGGTCCCCAGAAGCAAAAAACACCATTCGTTCGAATTTATATATATATATATATATCTAACATTGTGGCTGCCATAAGAATTCACGGGGCTATGGCTGCCACCAGTAATCGTAGAGTATACAACAGTTTAAAGTGCTCAAAATGATTGCGTTGGTTCGATTATGTGTCCCCAGTGTTTAGATTTCAATTAATTGAAGTAAAACACCGCTAATTAGTAACGATGTATTGTAGCTGCCATGCGTTTTGGTGGTTTGTGGCGCAGCTTTGTATATGGCTGCCATAAGACTGTTTTATCACATATACTTCATATGTTTGTACGTATTACAGCTGCCAACAGTGTTGCCAATTCTTGTTGAGTATGAAATACTATCACCATGGCAGCCATAATAAGTTCAGTTAGATAAACCTGAAGGTCATTTCAAACTGATCTGTAGCTACTGCCGCCGCCGCGGGAATGTTGCCTCTAGCCATTTCATAAAAAAATAAAATTTTTAGCGGTGATTTACCGCGAGCCATTTTACACCAAGTACTGCGTCCGCGCGGGAGTTTTTGTGATGGGAGACATGGAAAGAGGCTTAATTGACATGCCCAGATTGCGCTACCGCTGTTGTATTTGTAACCGCTCAGCGAGGCGGTCCGGTACTGGCGGACACTACAGCACGTACCGCACGCCCGCGGGCGACGTCCTGTGTAAACGGTCCCATTTGATAACATGGTGACCGATTTTTCAAACTTTGTTTCGTCCTGGGAGCGAGCTTCGAAGCAAAAATTTTACATGGCGTTAAAATAAATTCAAATCTTGTTGTTTTTTCATTGAAAAAAAAATTTGCCTAAATTTTTTTTGGTCGATAGTAATGGTTAATGAAGGTAACCAAATAAAAAGTTAACGACTGAAATTGGGAAAATGAAAATCAGAAGGAATATTGCTACAAGGGTCTCAGTATTGCTCATTGAATTGCAACTTTGGGATTACTAAGGGGAAAAGAAGGCGAAATTAAAGAATGTCGACTAAACAATATGCTTGCTGTCAGGGGTAGGGTGATAAAACAATTAGTTTTTAAATCAAGTCAGAAGTGCAAACATAAAGGAAATCAGTAAAATATTTCACCACGAAGCATAGGTCAGTTCTCTTGTAGCTTGGTACTCCCAGCACCGACTCTTACATTTTAGGCTATGAATTTAGGATTAGTTTGACAAAAAATTATAGGAACAACGTTTTCCAGTACTCAGTATCAATATATTTTCATCTATCAGTAGTTTATTTTTGCACACTACTGTGATTGTCTTTAGATAAACTTATATCCATACCAGATTAAAAGTCTTATTTCATTCAATTTATTCGTGTCATACAGAGATCATGACTATATGATTCAGCATATTCAAAACCTTCAAAAAAGAGGTAGTATGAATAGTTTTGGTATTAAAAATTTATTAAAAAAACATCATTCCTGGAAAGAAAACTATTACATTTTTATAGAAAATAATGTAAAAAATAGTTATTAAATGTATTAAAAGTGTAGGCACTAAAAAAGAATAAATTAGTTTGAGAATCAATTAGCAAGAATGGTAATAGGTTTAAGTTAAATATATAGAATATACTAAGGATACTACTCTAACACTGGTTTATAATATTACCAGAGCAGTTATTTGAATAGGTAACAAGAGAGAGAGTCATGATTTACCCAAGTTGAATATATAGGATACTATACATACTAGAACACTGGTTTATAATATTATCAGAGCAGTAATTTCAATTGGTAACACAGTGAGAGTCGGGATTTACCCATCTCAATTATAGATCGCGCATGAAAATCCCGACCATTTAAAGAATGAGTGCGACAGAGATGGATAATGAATGTTTAGAGAGAGACAGGCAAATCCTAAATATGCGTGCTTCATTGGCTGCAGCAAAATATTTTTTGTACATATTTGGTTTCCTATTTATTGTACTATTTTTTTTTAAATCGAATTATACTGTTCATGAAGTTTTTCGATTATTCGCTAGATAGTGTCTCTTAAACCTGAACCGAATTGACAGTTGTCATCAATCAACGAAAATAAACAATATTTGTTTACTTCTGGGGAATTTATTTTTTAATTAAAACTTAACGAAACATAACTATTTTGAGTTTAAACTCTTATTTAATAACGAATAATTACAAATTCATTGTATACAATGTATATTTCCAAATTTATAGCTGAAATGACAAAGATAGACTTACGTAAACAAAATCTCAAACAACGACCCTAAATATATTTTGACAACTAAGAGTTTTACTTTTGTTTTGATCATTAGTTTGCTTATTTAAAGCTACGCAGCAGCTGAAATCAGCTAAAAAAAATCGGTGAAGGAACGAGGCTTGAGTTGGGGAGTAGATTTCCCCTCCTCCCCTTCCAAGATGTGTACAATTTTTTTTCGCGCTGGTCGGGATCCTCGTGTGCGAACCAGTACCATATAGCATCTTAAGTGGTCCTGAGGCGAACAATAGTTGTTTTTTTTGTATTTGAAAATGTTTATAAGATTTTTAAAAGGAAATTATAGAACTTTGTGATGCTTATGATTTATTTGATGATGAATTTTTTTAGAAAAAATTAAAATATAAATCATCTTCAAAATAAATAAAGAAAATGCATACTATATATGTTGATTTCGTTTCTCTTAAAACTTGCTTGCCAAAATAATATGAGAACCATAATGTACGAACGAATATATTGTAAAGTTTTTAATTATATTCCGTCAGCTTAAAGTTTAATAAGGATTTATGAATATAAAGGAATTGGTTCATAGCTCCATGTTAAATAAGAAAATATTTAGGAAATTTGGGAAATTTCATTCATTTTTTTAAAGTTTAATTTTAACAACAATGAAAAATTGTCATTAATGAGTAATAATAGTTTTTTAAACAAAGATGAAACTTACTATGTCTGTGGGATTAAGAATGGTGAGTATTTATTGGGTTCACCCTCTGGCTTACAACACAGAGTATACAACCAGTCCTGGGAGACAGTATGGTGAACAACGCCATTGAAATTTGGGGAACGCAATACTGTATGGTTACCTAATTTTTTTGCCTAAACACTTTGTTATAATTTTAAAAAAAATTCCGAAGGAAGACCCCCGGACCCCCCGCATAAGTGGGGAGAAGTTATTTCTAAGTCCCTTGCGGAGTATTGTAACCATAACCCCCCCCCCACCACACTAAAAAGATCGTCCTATATAATTATGCCTACGGGGGCAGACATTTTGCCCCAGGTGTCTAATCTTCTCGTGGTGGTAATGGGCCAGTGCCAATAAAATTCAATTGTGCCGAGTGTAACAAAATTGAGTAAAATATCATTAAGGTAAACGTTTTGAAAAAATGTTTTCCTCAAATGCTTTGCTGCAAATCTAACGTTGAAATGCGCTTTATCATAATTTTATAAAATTACTCTAAAAAATTACATCTAGATATGACAAGCGGAGAAATAAAGATTATTATTCACACGAGCGGAAGTATGACTCATCTTGCAATGTTGCCAAATTTCGGCAGCTGTAATACACTTATTTTCTGACGTATATACGAATTGGTTATATACAGCTGCCACACTAGCGCTTCAAGCGGACAAACTTGGAACTAAAAATATAAGGCATTTCAGCTAAATCCAAGCCTGCGGCTGCCATATACATATTTTAAGGAATTTATGTCTAAATGATTGTATGGGTGTGATAAGGTTGAATAACATGGAATGTAACTATGGCTACCGTATACGGCCGTAAATATGGTCCAATCTTAATGAAATTTGGTACAGACGTGTAAAGTGGTAATCACTCGGACGAGTTCGTGAACCAGCCCGATCGGACCACCGGAAGGGGGGGTAAAGGGGGATAAACCCCCCCCAAAAATGGGTTTTTTTGAGTTTTTCACATAGAAAAATATAATTTATCAAATTTTTGTTGGCACCATTGAATTCAGCTTAAAAAAACAAACAATTTAGTATTTTCAATTACTGCTCTATGTCCATTGGTTACCGAGATATTGAAAGTGGAAAACACAGTACGTTGTCTCAATGTTAACCTTATGGGAAATAAGTAAAATTCTATATTTCGCTTATTTCTCAACATGTCTTGATAAAACTTGGTAAATGGCTTCTTCTAGTTCAGATCTACTAAATATTGAATTAAAACCAACCAGTTTAAACACACCTGTAGCAGCAAACCTGCATTCTCATTCCCCATGTTATTCTTATGGAGCTTACAAAAACGTCTCAAATCTCGCTATGTTGGATTAAAATATGTTGTTTTGCATTTGAAATTCGCTGAGTATGCAGGTCTGCTGCAACGGGGGTATTTTGATATAGTATAGCAAAATCTTGATCAATGAACTCTCTCTCAATGAATCTCTATTAAAAAAAAAAACGCAAATAAAATATTCAACACCTGCAAATTTACTCATATGTTCAGAATTGTATTTTTTAAACACCCCCGTTGCAGCAGACATGCATACTCAGCGAATTTCAAATGTAAAACAACGTATTTCAAGCAAACATAGCAAGATTTGACATGTTTTGTTAAGCTCCATAAGAATAACATGGGAAATGAGTATGCAGGTTTGCTGCTACAGGTATATTAAAACTGGATGGTTTTAATTCAATATTATAATACAATTCAATATTCACTGTGTTTACCACTTTCAATATCTTGGTAACCAATGGGCATAGAGCAGTGATTCAAAATACTAAATTATTTGTTTTTTTTGAGCTGAATTCAATGGTACCCACAAAAATTTGATAAATTTTATTTTTCTATGTAAAAAAATCAACAAACCCATTTTTGGGGGGGTTTATCCTCCTTTACCCCCCCTTCCAGTGGTCCGATCGGGCTGGTTCACGAACTCGTCGAATTGATTACCACTTTACATGTCCGTACCAAATTTCATAAAGATCGGACCATTTTTGCGGCCGCTATCGTGCTAACAGACACACATATATATATATATATATATATATATATAGATATATATTAAAAATATAAGGATAAACTGAGTACCCTTTTTAAAATACTTTTTATTGAGCAACATGTTTCACCTTTATGGGCATTTTCTAGCTCTAAGTTTAACCTAATTTATTGTCATATACAATAATATTTACATATCATATGACTGCTTCATTTTTTGTTCTTTTTTGGTCTAGTTGGTTTTTAGTCTTTTTTATATGAATTCTTTAGTTGTCTTATTTTTTCAAATATAGGGTTGGTTGTAGGGATATGGCTATTCAAAATGTTTCTTGGTTTTTCTTTGTGCTCTAGGAATATATATAATTGTTCTTTTGAGTCTATTTTGCTTCCTTTATTTAATACTTCTATTATTTCTAAGTTTTCTTTTAAACTTTTGTAAGTGTGATTTTTATCTAAAAGGTGTTCTGCAAAATTGGATTTCATAGATGTTTTATTGTTACTTTTCTATTTCAGAGCTTGTAAATGTTCTTGGAACCTTGATTTGAACGTTCTTCCCGTTTGGCCTATATAAAAATCTTCACAGTCTGAACAGTTTATTCTATAAATTCCAGACTGGTTGTATTTGTCTTCTGTATTATTTTCTAATTTTGCCTTTTTCTTATTATGTCGAAAGCGTTATTCTTTGTTTGATAGCTTAAGTTGTATATATATATATATATATATATATATATATATATTATATAGATTTGTAAAGTTATGGAAGATGTTGGTCTTGTGTAAAGTTTTATATTATGCAGGTCCATGGAACCTACCCTTTTTGAAGAGCTCTAATTATGTTACACAGAGTATATAATGTTTTTGTGGAAATATAAATGATTCTGAACTTTTATATTCACAGAAAAGTGCTTATATTCCATTATTAAAAAAAAACACGGAGTTTGTTGGTCCTTTTTTATAATTAAGAAAATGTTGGTCCTATATAACATGCCATGTATAACCACTGGCAGTACGTTATTTATCACTGCATATCACAGAATGTTACAGATTGCTCTAGTCCATTGATTTTTGTACAGTAGTACATTATATACACATTTTTATCTTATTTGGTTAGTTTCCGGCCGTTAAGATTTGCATTGAGAAAGAACTAGACTCTTTAAAAACCATGGGCTAACCACAGGAATAACAACGAAAAATATGTGTTTGTATACTAGTTGTATGGGGCGGGGCTATCACATCATATATTTTCATCATGGTAAATTTTAACTAATGAATGAATGAATGAGTGAAAAAGTGCTTTATTGATCATTTTAACAACATGAACATTGCATACCCTTGTACACAAACTGCTGTACAAAATAAATATTTAAATCAATACTTTAATAAATTTACACTTCCTTGTTTTTTGTTTTGTTTGTTTAGCCTTTGCACTTATATCAGCAATGGTCACATAAGACCGTCTGATGGGATGACAGCTTGGAATATGCTATTTCAAACAAACAGCATGTTAACAAAGATATGGTTAAAATTACAATTTACTTAGTAGAAATTAAAAATTAAACTCTAGTTTAAGCTCCCATCTATACTTCTAAGCCTCTGATAAAAAATTAGCCAAACCACGCCAATTCCACGCCATATCCAGGACTTGTAATTAAGATTGACAGATTCAGTGCGTGCTTTGAAGACCCAACGGATTATTTTACCTGACATATTATCAGTAAGATAAGCGCTATCGCCAAGGTCGCGTTCCAGCGATCCGTAAGTTGTGTGGTAGCGCGCGGACCCAGCCGCCTGAACACATGCCTCCCTACTCTCCCCCCGCACCGCCTCAACTACCGATAGCAATTGCCTTCTAATCTCATCTAACGGTCAATTGTCTAAATTAATTTCAATTCCGTATTTTCTACCTAATAATTTCCAATCCTTACTCCAATATATATTTTTCTTTATTATTTCTTTAGCAATCTACTATGGCAGACGGTTTGGTTGTAACGCAAGAACGTGCAAAACATACCCCAAATGCATATTTAAAGTGTAAAATATATTCCTTTTCTAAACCTGTCTCTAACAATAATACGTAATTTGGGGTGTAATTTAGTAAGCCAAACACAACAACGTATGAAGTAAAAAGAACACCATTAACCAAGTCGTTTTCCCACAAACCCCAAACCTGACAATGACAACCATAACACAAGATTGCTCGAACTATAGCAGCATATCACATGATTTTTTTGCTTATCGATACAACATTATTATTTAAAAACCATGCCAGAGGTAAACATCGCCTCCTCCCCGCACTCACCCTCTCTGCTTATCTGTAACGCAAACTCCACCGGCAAGTGATCTGATCCTATCTGATCCGCGACCTTGAAATCGACTACTTGCTGTAAACAGTTTATATATGTTATAGCTAATCTATGACAGAAGTACCCATCGAATTTAAAAATGTAAATTCACCCTCAGCATCTCCTATTGTTCTCCCATTTAAAATTATAAAACCTAAATTGTCACACATTTCAAATATCTTTATTGAATGATCTGCTGTAATGGAGGGCTGATAATTAAATAGAATTTTAATGGTCAAAAGTATGGTTTCACATTGCCTCCCCTCTCCATATCCTCTCTCCACTCCTCCAGACGCAGACCACACATGGATGGACACATGACACAGTTTAGTCATATACTCCCTTGTTCGCAACCTGACGTATTACAACCTGGAATACGGTTGTAAGAGTGCTTATAAGAATGTGTCTGTTAAGTCAGCATGCCACATTAACGTGAGTTTGAGCAGTCAAAATAAGTATGTATTTAATTTGACTAAAATTCTAATAATATGTTGTCTGCACATGGACATAGTAACATTATTTACAGGTTTTGTTAGTTATGCATGTGCCACAAGTAAATTGTAACTGCATTTCTTTGGAAAAAAGGTCACATACCTGGATAACTATTGTCAATTCAACCGTAAACATATAGTGATTTACTTAAGTTTCGGCATCGGCGATACCATTTTCAAAATCTTCATACAAGAATGTTTAGTTAAAATTTATTTTTATCTAATATTTTAGCTGATATTGAAGACAAATTTTTAATTTGAACATTTCATGGTCCAATGTATTTTTTATTTGATTTTATCAGTGTACTTTAATTTATTTTGTAGATGATACATAGTGAAAAATTTCCAAAAACAAAACGTACAAATTACTTTCTTAATATTTTAACAACCCTCAGTAATATGAAATACAAGTCTTGAGCAATATCACATATGCATTCATCACAAATAATTGTTGAGTTTAGATTATATGAATTTCATATAAAAAGATTCCAATAATTACCTAGTATCGATGATAACTGGCTTTTACTACAGTAGGCTACATATTATAAAAATGGCCATTCAACTTTTGGAAGAACAGTCTGCACAGTTTTTCTAGTTTATTTAGACTGGAGGGGGTATTAAAGATCGTGTTATACACTTCCCCTCCTTTTTGAATGAAGTTTTCATCAGAGACCAACATCTTCTGGTTTTACAGCATATATAATATACGCTGATACATCATTTGTGGGTCCACTGTCATGGCGGCTGGTGTGAAAACGTCCACATCATGCTGGTCCACTTGAGTAACCAAGATGGCGGATTTATATATTTGTTCACATTAAGCTGGTCCGACCAGCATCTTCTAAGCGTGGACCACCATGTTCTATCGGACCTGCTTTGTTCTGCAGAGAAATAGACGTCGGACCAACAAGTTCTGGGGTTTAAAAAGTATATATATATGTATATATATATATATATATACATATATATGAAAATGAACGAACGGTGTTTTTGGGGTCTAGGGACCTCAAAATGAACAAAAAACATGGTCCCGGGCTTAAGTCTCACCGTGCCGCCTACGGTAAATAGCTACTTCCCTATAGGGGGAAATTCGCTAAAAAGTGTGAATTAGTTTTTGTTGAAAATAAAATTTCCAATAATATGAGTATAAATATGTACAAGAAATATTGATAATAACTGTTGATATTATTAATTTACTAATATGTTGTAATTCTCATCCCCCGGCCATAAGAAATACATGTAAAATTTGATGTACAATACATTCCCTAGGGGGTGAATCCCTTTGACCTTAATAAATAATAAATTATACCCATAGAATCCTAATAAAAAGTTCAGATATTTGACACCTCAATCATCAAAATTGGTTCTCTATCAAGGCGTGGGTAGGCTCACAAAAAAGATATTCCTTAAGGATTTTTACAAATGTTACCATAAGGAATCATTTTTAGTGACCTTACCCACGCCTTAATAGTGAACCAATTTTGTTGATTAAGGTGTCAAATATCTGATCTTTTTATCATGATTCTATAGGTATCTATATTATTAAAAGAATTTCTGGGATTTTGTACAGAGCAAAACGACCCCTAGAAATGAATTTTTATACACACATTTGGTATCAAATTAAAGCTATTTTTTAATTTGATACCAAATGCCTTTTTAATTTGATGTGCCTTTTGCGGGTTTGGAAAATATCCCATGAAAAGCCTTCACACACGAGGCTTTTGAAATTCCAGCGAAAGTGCTACTATGTTAGCACCTGTGACCTTTTTCCAATTCACATTTGTTTGTAAAAAAACAGATGATCAAGATATGACATAGTTCCAGAGACTTACCACAGAATTCAGGGCTAGCAAAAGTCAGTTTACATTCATTCATATTATGATTTTGATTTCTAAAAATATTGAGTTTTTTTAGACAACGGAAAATAAGGAAGTGTATTAGCCCTGTTGAAACTAAGACCAACAGTCTATATTCATCTTAATTTACTGTATTTCTTTTCTTAAAAAGGAACTGGTACTTTGGTATTATACGGAGGCCACCCGTATACAGCGTGTTGCGGCGGTTATGTTAGGTTAGGTTATCATAAATATGTTAGTTGGACTTTCCTCGTTTCGTTACGAATCGAACGATACCAGATGAGTCACACCTTCGCCCGCCAAATCCCCTCCAAGCAGGCCTAGGTCAGGTTTCTCATCGGAGAGTGTGCATAACTTGCCTACAGGATTTGGCGGGCGAAAGTATGACTCATCCGGTATCGTTTGATTTGTAATGAAACTAGGAAAGTCCTACTACCATATTTATGATAACCTAATCTAACATACAGTAACTGCCGCAGCGCGCTGTATAAGGGTGGCGATCAGGTGTTGCCATTGGCGGCGGTGACGCTTTGCCTGCCGACATCGCTGCCTTCTGGGAGGCAGAACGCAAAGACCGCTCATCGTAATAATGTCAAATTTGGACAGTAATTAAGTCAATCAAAGTATGTCCTCTCCAATTATGTAGTTATTTTTGGTATACAGTTAAAAAACCCGCTCTAAAAATAGTGGCCTCCATATAATACCAAAGTACCAAGAAACTTAAGTAATTTAGGGGGTGCTCTGAAGACAGGATTTTCTAACAAACTATTGTCAGTGAAAACACATTGATGCATGTTTCAACGTTTATGAATTTATTTACATTAAAACTTCCCTAAGTAACATTTTTTATTTCGCTTAGAGTTTTAAAACAGCAATATTGGTTGAATATTAATCTAAAAATTCTAAATTTAAAACCCATTATAAATTTAAAACCTGTATTTTGTAAATGTACTTGTGATGCGGAGGATATGGCAGTTTTAATGGTTAGGCTGCCCATTTTACTAGATTTTGAAATGTACCAATAACAATGTGCCTATTTAATGAGGGTATTTCATAGAGTTATGTTATTTCCGTGGGTAAAAATTTGCCATACATTATTTAAGATGCGAAACAAAAAAGTGGGTCAATTTGAAAATTTAATTTCTTGGCCGTAACAAGCATTAAATAATTTGTCTTACGGCGAATGGCTATTTTATTAATGCCATTTAGGTATTAGTTAATCAGAGGATCATTGGTTTGTCCATCCTCTTACAGTTTGTTGTTAAGACCTAACACAGATGAATGCAAGAAACTGACACGTATATGTTGTATAGAATAAACATAAAGCCTCAATACTTTTGAAAAGAAATCTCTAAAACTGAGACATGGAGATGCGCCAAGCAGTGGGGGTAAACTAATCCCCATTTTATGCAAAATTAATATTGTTGCATTGTCAAATTTTTAAAGTGTAGAACGTATACATAGACACTTTGAAGCAGGTGAAATAAATGAACTTCTCAAATTCTGTAAGGATTTTCTTACCCACATTGAAGTTTCAAGACTAAAGTAATAAGTTATTTTTTGCCCCGATGAGAAGTACAGTTATTGGTAATTTTATTCCAGTGCTATGACACAAAAATAAGTCTAGAAAAAAAATCACAAAAATTCACACTCATTGAAAAATATTTACATTGCAAAACTCCTTTTTTAACATGAAACTAAAGCCAATTTCACCACAATCTTTTTAAGTCACGAAGTGACGCGGGCTGCTAGTAATTTATTATTCATTAAGAGAAAGGGATTCGCCCCATATATTTTACATCATATTTTGCATACATTGTTATAGCAGGAGTATTTAATTTACAACATATTTAGTAAATTTGTTATATCAACTGTTATTATCAATTTTCTTGTACATATTTATATTTATTTTATTAAAACCTTTATTTTCTACAAAAAACGTCATTTACACAATTATTGTATCTGTTATGGTTTTTGTGGTAATTAAAAAAATGTTGAAAGAAACATGGACCGGAAATGGTTATTTCAACATGCGGGATTTTTTGGGAATTTTAGTATGATGATCCCAGCTCCATAAAAGGTGTAAATTTATCTGAGCCTGCCGAAATGATCCTATAGAATTCCGTAGAATGTCGTATAAGAACAGTAGGTATCACTCGCGAAAGGTCGTTAAATCGATTAAAAAAATTTAAAAACAGATAATTTTACTATTAAAAATAAAAGCTTTAGGCCTACATATTTAACACAAAGAGCTAGCCACGTGTGCACACTTTTTGGGCTAACGGTCATGACTGCTGGTGATCCCAGCTGAATGTATGTCCTCTACCAATTTTCAGCCAGCTAAACTAAAATTCCAGAATCTAACACTATTTTCCTGCGCTAAATAAAGTAAGAATTTGTTAAAACTATAGCAATAATACATGTTTTACTCAAGATCTGTTGAATTTTCCCTGTTGTACATACTAGTTAAATATTAAATATGTACATCATTTGAAAGCTTATTAAATGGGGAAGTTTTTCCTTCAACTCAACATATCTTATGTCCCAATTCACAGCTACAACACCCGAAATAAGTTTGAGCCCCTCCCACAACATAGATTAGAAACATTCACAAAGAAAACTACGTATGCTGGTAAACATTTTATTAAATATATTCCTGACTTTATAAAAAAAGAAAATGATTTTAAAAAATTTAAACAATTATTAAAGACATATTTGGTAGACTTGGTTGTATACAACCTTGAGGAATTTGAAAAGGGTTAATATTTAAGCTATAGCAAATAAGTTGAACAATTGTATACTATTTAATCATATTTTGGTTTGTGAAAAGTATTTTTATCTGTTGTAAATATAATATTGACCTGTATAATGGAATTGACACTTTTCAATGTATACATTGCTGCATTCAATAATGAATAAAGAATATTGAATCTGAATCTGAATCTGAATCTTAGTAACACTCAGATGTGGACAAATAGTGCATGAAATGTTACGAAAAAATTCCATTTGAACACATTTTTAAATTTGCACTCAGCATAAACGGAAGCTTTTGATAACTTTTTATGTCAAAAAACCTTAGATTTATAGAAAATTTAATGCTCTTTCTATTGGTACTAAGTATAACACTATAGGACAATTATTCACCCTGGTACCATTCAAAAAGTGGAACCAATTCAAGTAATTTTAGAAAATCATAAAATGTGTGATAACCGCTAAACGGTTGAGAGTAGGACATGGGTTTACACGAACTTTTTTGTTTGTTTTAGTGAGTAGAATCCAATGGTGAAGTTAATGGTGTAAGTAGAAACTCACCCTGTATATACAGGGTGTCTGTAAAGTCCGTCACCAAACGCCATAACTTTGTTTATTGGGTCAAAATAAGCAAAAAAGTTCCAGTGAAGGTATGTCCTAAAATGCATATTTACCCAGATATCCGCCATTTTGTATTTTTCACAAAATATTTTTTATCTCCGAAGTTTGTGAATTGATTTTTTTGAAACTTGGTATGTACCTATAACTAGTCAAGGTTAGTTTATGAAAAAATAATCAGCATGATCGAATAGTAAATTTCAAAATGGCGGCCGTTTGAAACCTTTAATTTGAAATATCGGAAAAACGTTACATAGTACAAAAAAATATGAAGAATTAAAATGTTTAGAAAATTTAATTTCCTGTCTATTGACACCAGAATTATGAAAATCGGTTAATAAATAACTAAGTTATGGTCAAATTTATCTACTGAGGCAGCGTAATTGACCTATGTCAGCGCATGACTCAATGCAACAATGGGCCATTCTCCATCCAATTTATGCTGCCTCGTTGGATAAATTCGACCATAACTCAGTTATTTATTGACCGATTTTCATAATTCTTGTGTCATTAGACTGGAAATTAAATTCCTGTCCTGTCCTGTCCTGTCCTGTCCTGTCCTGTCCTGTCCAGTCCTGTCCTGTCCTGTCCTGTCCTGTCTGTCTGTGTGTCTGTCTGTCTGTGTGTCTGTCTGTCTGTGTGTCTGTCTGCCTGTCTGTGTGTCTGTGTGTCTGTCTGTCTGTCTGTGTGTCTGTCTGTCTGTGTGTCTGTCCTGTCCTTTCCTGTCCTGTCCTGTCCTGTCTGTCTGTGTGTCTGTCTGTCTGTCTGTCTGTCTGTCTGTCTGTCTGTGTGTCTGTCTGTCTGTCTGTGTGTCTGTCTGTCTGTCTGTGTGTCTGTCTGTCTGTCTGTATGTGTGTCTGTCTGTCTGTCTGTGTGTCTGTCTGTCTGTGTGCCTGTCTGTCTGTCTGTGTGTCTGTCTGTCTGTCTGTGTGTCTGTCTGTCTGTCTGTCTATCTGTCCTGTCCTGTCCTGTCCTGTCCTGTCCTGTCTGTCTGTGTGTCTGTCTGTCTGTGTGTCTGTCTGTCTGTCTGTCTGTCTGTCTGTGTGTCTGTCTGTCTGTCTGTGTGTCTGTCTGTCTGTCTGTGAGTCTGTCTGTCTGTCTGTGTGTCTGTCTGTCTGTCTGTGTGTCTGTCTGTCTGTCTGTCTGTGTGTCTGTCTGTCTGTCTGTCTGTCTGTCTGTGTGTCTGTCTGTCTGTCTGTCTCCTCATGGAGGAGGAGTTTCCGAAGGCAACAAAAGGAACAAAGAAGGTATACTGGTGGTGCACGGAACTGGATGAATTGAGAATAGCTATGAGAAGAAACCATAGGATATGGCGGAGAACGAAATGGAAGTAGATAGAAGAAGATTTGTGCGGGCTAGGACAGATTACATCTGGGGAATTAGGAAGCAGAAAAGGATCATGTGGGAAAAGCTGATTGCTGAAGAGGAAGGCGACCCTTGGGGTAAGGTCTACAAAATTGTAGCAGGTAAGTTGAAGAAGGAAACTCTGTTGGTCGGTTTGGAGAAGGAAGACGGCACGTTGACTGAAACTGTAGAGGAGACTTTGGAGAGAATGATTACAGGACTATTGCCGGATGACAGGGAAGAAGAGGATAACGAGGACCAGGAAGTAATCAGAAGATTGGTGACGGAAGAGAGCACCGGACCAGATGAGGGGGACTTCACGGAGCAGGAGCTGACCACAAGCATCAAAGAACTGAAGGATAAGAAAGCACCGGGATATGATGGGATTAAGGGAGAAGTGGTGAAGAGGATGTATGGAAGAATTAAAGGTACTTTGCTGAGCCTCTACAACAAGATGTTGCGAGAGGGCGTGTTCCCAGACGTTTGGAAGAAAGGAATTGTGAAAGTGTTTCTGAAGGGCGATGATAAAGATCCAAGTAAGGTGAAGTCGTACAGGCCGGTAACCCTTCTGCCGGTACTGGGAAAGGTAGGCGAGAGGATGATAGTCAGGAGGATGACACAGTGGATGGAAAGGGAAAATAGGACAAACACTGCACAGTATGGATTCACAGAAGGTGTAGGAACGGTTGATGCGCTGTTGGACATGAGAAGAGAATTAGAGGAGGTAAAATCAATAAATCGTCTAAGACTTACTTTCCCAGTCTTATGGTGGGAGTTCACTACCTTTGAGCAACGAGCTAGGCAAATCAAAGTCATTAAGAACATGTACTGATGCGTTCACCCAAGGCCACACTACAAATACTTCGCCATGGCTCGTTTCTCTGTCTCTTAGGTATGTTTAAGGTAAACGCCCAGGTGCAGAACGTCCAGGTTAATTACTTTTAATTATTAAGAAATAGCCTTTTCATAACGTCCTGGTTTCCATCGCAGATCCTGCTTCTCTACGCTGGAACACAAGCCGCCTGGGCGCAAGTACGTTTAAAGAACAAGAGCTCAAAAACAAGTTATATAGCTCTGGACAGCCTTACTGGCGGGTGAGTGAGTGCGCTGTTGTCGTAATTAGTGTTTATTATCTGCAATGTTTTGGTTATAAATCACAAGGTCATTTGTTTATGTAGAGGTACTTTGCACAAGAAAATATTTTGCTGCAACCGCAAGTGCAACTAATGTTAAATGCAGTAAAACCTCACTAACTCGACTGTTTGTGGACCCAGACGTTGTCGAGTTTGGGGGTTGTCAAGCTATCCAGAACATTAGAATTTTCAATGGGTTGTAATATATGAACACAAAACAAATTTTAGTTTCAAATATGAATTTATTACTTACATAAGTATTTTTACTTATTGAGTGAACTATCTTTGAACAAATGTAAAATACTGATAAATTAAAATGAAATGTTCTGAAAATTATGCTTAATTGAACATATTCTGCCAGCTGTTCAAGTGTCGAGTTACACAGACTGTTGAGTTATCGAGTGTCGAGTTAGTGAGGTTTTACTGTGCTTGCAAGCTCAACATAATTCATGAAGTACGACGACAAAAGTGTGGAGACACTTTCTTAAATGTAAACAAATCATTTAAGATGAAAGGTTGCCAAACTAAAAGACCAGCTGATGCATTGCGCAAATATTTTCCAGAAATTTTAACTGCGTAAGAAATCTCTCGGTGAAATATTACAGGGCATTCTTTTGTAGTGTAAATGAGGTGAAACGTAAACAAAGTTTTGACAGTTCTACCAAAACATGTGTTTATTTAGCAGACATTTTGGGAGATTACAATTTTCGCCTCTCGCCAGTCCAGAGCTATAGTGCTGAAAATCTGGTCACATCGTCTACCACCACATGTGAGCACCGTGCAGTCACTCAAGGCGACACTAAAAAAACAATATGACATATGGCTTATTTAAAAGCCAGAAAACTAAATATATGTCAAATAAATGTTCTATAACAAATACAGATTTTTACTGATGATGTTTATGAATTTTTTTACACAAACTTAAACAGCTGGTCATTTCCTCATATGATTAAATTGAAAAGGCCAGCTGTTTTGAAGTTTTGAACATTGCATTTTCGTGCCAAGTATAGGCTATTATTTTTCTATAGCCTTTTGCTTAGTAGGAGAGTATTTTTGCACGCTTCCTTTTGAACGTATATTGATTTTACTTGATGCGAGACTTCATGTAAATTATTTATTTATGCACTTGAAATTCGCTGAGTACGCAGGACTGCTGCAACGGGGGTATTTAAAATGACATGGCGATATCTTTAACATTCCATCGGGCGCATCGCGGTTTCCTCTGCAATTAAAATCTTTAAGTTAAAAAACAGAGAGAGTGGTTTTGAAGTCTAACCTTGAAATTTAACTTCATGGCACCTCCGTAGAACTAGGGTAGTGCGAAAAAGCAAAATTTTGGAATTTTCAATCGCTACAGGTCTCAAAAGTTGCGAAATAGCATTTAGAATACTGAAAAATAACTTTAGAAAAATCATATAAAACCTTCTAATCGCGCAATAAAACCCCATAAGAGAATTAGTGAATAATCGTCTGGTTTATGCTGGACATTGATAATCATACATGAAAATGCAAAGATCTCTAAAACGCCAAACGGTATAATTTGTTCAGTTACACCACAGAATTATTGACTTAACAAGCCAAAAACTTGAAAAAACATCTAATTAAGGGATTTTTAGAAGGCCATAGATTGATAATACTGTTGCCTAATCGGACAAATTATACATTTTTTCAATTGTTTTAAGCTCTTTCCATTTTTTATGGCGATACTTTAGTACGATTATCAATGTCCAGCATAAACCAAATTACGATTATTCACTAATTCTGTTATGAAGTTTTCCATATTAGACTTCAAGGTTATTGCGCAATCGGAAGATCTTTTATGATTTTTTTAAAGTTATTTTTTCTGTATTCTACATGCTATTTCGCAACTTTTAAGACCTATACCAATTAAAAATTCCAAAAGTTTGTTTTTTCACACCACCCTACCGCACATTCCAAAGGCCACTACTGCAATATCCTTTCATGGATTTTAGGATCCCAGATAATTGCATTAAATTTACATGGTTTTTCAAAAATGAATTTAAAGGATGAACTTACTTGCACAATTTGCAGCGCTTTCTTGTTAACTGGTTTGCAGGTTGTTGTCGAAATAATGGTCAGATTGATAACTTGCTCTTAGCCCAAAGAGAATGGGGATTGGGAGATAAATTTTGACATAGGCTATAAAAATCTTTGATTTTTCCTAAGAAAAAGTCAAATATGCTGCAATTTGATATTTTTTATGTATCTAATCTTCAATTTGTCACTACACCCATAGTCAGAATGTAACTTTCAAAATGCAACAAGGTTTTACCCTATAATCCTAATATTTTAATAGTACATAGTATTTTTCTTCCTTCTGACAGAATGGACAATGCCACCATTGTTCTTAGTTAGTAATTTTCAGAGGGATTGCAGTTTTTAAGATTAAAAAATGTTTAGCGAGTAAACAAAATGTATATTAGAAGCGAACCTTGATGGTCTGATTGAGTAATGAAAAGTAAATTTATTTGCCATTATCAATGCAAAAAATCACATTTACAGCGTCCATAAAAAAATTGTTTCATAATATAAATTAATAATATACTTAAATGAATTGAAAGATTTATTATATATAAAAGCTACCAGTCATTTAGAATTATCATAGAGTTCCATATATACAGACTGGGACGTCTGTATCCAGCTACTTGGAGGTCAAGAATTGTGGACAGTCATAAGTGATGGCTTGTGGATGCAGTGTTCCCTAGTGGGGACTAACGTCTGCACTATTGAATGCTACATTGATACATAAGACCACCCTCATAAATAATAGACCCGTTCGTGAGTTAAGTTGGCAAAATTGTGGTTCAGATCCCACATTATATGTAGGTCCCCCAGTTGCCATTGGCTGTTGGGCTATTAATTAACAGCTGTCTAAGCCTTAGTAAAGAGAATACAAGATTGTCACAACCATCCTACTCTGATCTGTCATTCATACTTGGCTTAAAATACCTACCTGGGTAGGTCGCCTCTCCAAGTATAGTACAGTAGAGCCTCATTTGAAATTCAGAGGACAGCCAATTTATTTTGAATTATAGGAAGTTGGAAATATCGAGGGTTTGAATTAGAGAGGTTATTGCGGATGAAATTCCAATTTTCGAGGGCGGTCTGTTTAAAAACATGCTCTTGTAAAGAAAATTTGCCAAAGGATTCTGAGTATAGGATTGCACTAGTACAAGATTCAACAGGTTTTGTTTTTTGTGCTCAATTCAAATTTCAAAAGCTTAACTTGGTCTAATTTTGATCTGTAGAGGGTGACTCCAAATTTAAGAGTTACAGCAACAAAATTCAAATTTTAGAGGCTCGAGTTGACAAATATTCAAATTTCAGAGCAAAATTATACGTAAAACATTTTGAAGTATCGGAGTATTCTTTTAAAATATTAGAGGTTTTTAGAAGGAAACAGACAAAATTTACTGTTATAGAGGTATTATTCATTGTGACCCTGGATTGGAATATATAAATAATTAAATAAAATTACCTTATCCAATCACTGTTTTTCTTATGACGACATGTTCCGTTCCTCAGATCATCATCAGGTCATTGTATGCAGCCACATTGATCAATGTAATGATACATTGATCAATATAGCTGCATACAATGACCTGATGATGTTCTGAGGAACGGAACATGTCGTCATAAGAAAAACAGTGATTGGAAAGGTAATTTTATTTCATGATTTATTATAGAGGTTTTCGAATTACGGAGTTTCAAATTAGTGGGTCCCACAGATTGTGTACTCACATGGTCTTTTAGCAATGATCGTGTTTACCATATAGACAGAATTCACTTAAAAGTTTTACAATTCAGTAACCAAAATTAGAAAAATGGTCAATTATTGAGTTAAAAAAGCAAATACTTAACTGACCAGCCTTTATTTTCCAAACTAACATTTTAATAAATAACACAGATTAGATAACAAATACATACAAAAATAACGGATACATAAAATCATTATTTCAATAAACCTAGTCATTAAGCATAATATTTAAATATAAATATATTATGTTCATCTTGCGAACGTTAAAATAAAATTAAATACTTTGTGTGTCATTTGAGAATGACATTACCTGTATTATGTTAGACCAAATTTTTACAGTCCATACTATTAAAAATTACTTTCATTTAAGACCCTAACTACAGCTTTTTGTTCATGGGTAGTTTTACTCAATAAATTAGTTATATAATTTATATATACATTTATATATATATTTGCCATGTTACAAGGAAAAAAACTCCGTTAACTGTAATTATAATGATTTCTTTCATCCAAAATAACTTAATTGATCCCTTAAATAATTTATTGTTAATCGACAATAATTTACATCATGTCTTGTCTATGATCCTTATCACTCAAAAGCACAAAAGCTTCTAAATATTGTGTTTAAACACAATACATCTTAGTCTCCATTGCCTCTTTTTAAACAGAGAGGTTTAGTACAGAGAGGAATTTGAATTCACCTACTAATGTATGTATCACAGACTAATATAAAATAGAAAATTTAATTTTTAACGAATATTACAAAATATTTGCAACATTATTATCTTTTTTGGTTTACACGTACTGACCTTAGTAACATTTGAATAAAACATAGATTCTTAAAACAGTTTGCCTTAAAAACTGATGTTAGCACGGAAACTAACCCATTGGCCTACCAGTGATTTGTCACCTGTCCCTTGCATTCCTGAGAAAAATTTTTAAAATGTATAATTTGGCTTTGTGTGTTCCCATAGCTCCAATTTTTGGCCTATTTATTTAACATTTTCACTATTCTTTTTAGAAAGAAATAAATTGCCTACAAGAAAAAAAACAACTAAGTAATATATGTACTGGATAAGCCTTTTACATTTTGACTTTTACACATTGTTATTTTATTTAAAATATTTTTAATTTTTTTAAGCGGCTTGTATGAAAAATGAATCAAAAATCTTTTATCAACCATAAGACGATGATATTTTGGTAAATAAAATATTTATTTTTTTATATACAAAAAATATTATGATGATACATATATATTCTATTAGTGTTTTGGTGTTTAACAAAATTTTGCACTTGACGAGTTCCAGCAGTTTCCTCATAAATAGGTCAATTGTTACCATTCATCTACTCATACATATTGAGTGAAGACACAAAATAAAACAATAAACTTAGTCTATAAACAATAAGACTGTCATTAGTGTTACATGTGAGGTAACACTTTATTTTTTAGAATAATTAATCAATAATACAGTTATAACATATTTAAAAAAGCTTTGCATAAACATGAGGTATCTCGGGGTTGTTAACCAATGAGTTCCTTTTTTCAGGTACTCAAAATATAAGATGAAACATCTTGAATTTATAAAATGTACATTTGTAAATTAATAGGATTACAAATATGAACATTTCTATATTGGTATATAATTTTATAATGCTTGTCTTTTGGGAATTAGGTAAATGTAATTTTCAAAAATCATATACTGCAAAAACGATTTGGTAATGAATTCATGGCAATTGCCTCTCTTGATTACTAAATAAAATATTGCTTACTTATTCTAAAACTATATTTGATAAAGCTTTATTTTTATTTACTATTCAATCAAATAAATCTGAAATGCAAAATTATACTGAAATAATAAAATGGCTGAAATAACTCCATCAATATTTAATGTTGTTTGATAGTAAAACATATGTGTTTATTACATTTTAAAAAACTCGGGGAAAATAATATTGAAGATAGAAGGTGCAAGGAATTTTTGTAAATAAATCTAGAGCTGCTATCGTGGGATGAAATGACCAAATCAAGTTTTTACTTGTATTCCTCCAAGAACTTGAGATGGAACTCCCGGAACATCTCTAACATTCCCTTCAACTTCTCAGGTTGCGGCAAGATCGTTGTTCTGTAGGCAAAAATTAAAATTAAATCAAAGCTGACAAAATAAGGTAGCAACTGTACATATCAATTGTTTCTTAATTAACTCATTATGCCTATATCACACTGTTCGGCATAACTGCCATAATTTCATGTGTATGCTATTAGACATATTCTGATCTCTTTCAACATTAAAATCCTTCATTGTATTGGTATTAAATGAAGATTTGTTATAATAATTAAATAAAATTACCATACCAAACCACAGTTAGTCAAAAGATAACATGTTTAGTTCTTCAGAACATCATAAGGTATAATTTTATGCAACCAGGTTGATTAATGTAACATTACATAGTGGTGTGTCAAGTGATTCAACCAAATGTCACATTAATTTTCTATTTATATTTTTAAATACAAATCAAAGTCTCTTTACTGGCAAATTAATGATGCATACTCCAAGATAATCTATATATATAATTAGGTAAGGGAAATTTTTGCGCAGAAATTGTGGGTGATTGGCACAATATAGGATGATGGAAGAGAGCTCAAATTGAAGGTCTTGATGCCAGGTACTCGAGAAAAATACTGACATTTCTTGATATTCATCAGAAAATGAGAAATAATATAAATTATTTGCAATTTAAAAAGCAATTGGATCTAAAGATGTCTGTTTTATCTACATAAAACATGTGATGCTGATACAGTGGAACTTGCATAATTTGAACCTCAAGGGACAGATAAAAAAATTAGAATTATCCAAAAATTTGAATTGAAAAAGTTTAGTCTGAAAGGCTTAAAACAATAAAACTTTACAAACCCGCATAAAACCTTTATTGTGAGTAACTTGAATTTACGTTTTACAGTACATTCCATCAAGTAGCCAACAGTGAATGATTACTGCAATACAATAGAAATGTTACAACATGTTTTACAATACAGTACTGTACTACATAAAACAGAAATACAGTACGTTCATGGATACATACATAATCGGTAAGAATCAGAGCTGACAAAAAGAACATAGTTTGTTACTTAACTGTTAAGCAATAGATCTAATGGTTTTACCAGACGGTGTAAGGGACGACACTGTTATAATCTGTGACAAGTGGAGTGCTGCAAAACAATATGATATTGGGAGGGGTTAGGCAATGACCTTGAAAAGAAGCCGTAGGGGTGAGTCACGTTGGCCAAACAATGGAGTCGGCCAAAGGTGCGGGCGGGTCCGACGACCTTCACAATACGGCCTGCGTTAAGGGGCTGTGAAGGATTTTGACCGCATGCCAATGATACAAAGTTGTTTTCCAGGAATCTTGGCCCGACGGTATGACTTTCGATTGTCTTTTTTCGTATTTAAACTTCGAACTATCCAAAATATAATTTGAATTAACCACGATTATTTAACATTGATTGTATATGAAATGCTAGGGACCGGAAGAAATGTTTGAATTAAAGGAGATTTTGAATTATATAAGTTCGAATTAGGCAGGTTCCACTGTACTTAATTAAAAACAATGTGCTGGACAAATGGTGAATATAAAAGCCAGTTCACTATGAAGGTATTTTGTACTATAATCAAGAAGGATTGGTTTGATTTAAACTTTCTCTTATTATTATGATTAGAGGCTGTTAGTCCCTTCAAGCCACGAGTGCAATATAAAGCTTTAAAAGCAATGATTTCAAGGAAATTATTACCTTTGATACAATCAAAAATGTTCATGATTTGCCTCCTGTATTGACAATTGACAATAAATAGGTTATTATTACCTTATGTCTTCAATCCAATAATCCTGTTTAGGATGACTAGTTTCGGGACTGATGTCCCATTCTCAAATCCTTACGTCAAACATAATTATATACCGTCCACTTATCTTCGTCAATTTAATAACATAATCTTTACATGTTATACAACACTTAAGCACACGGTCACGAATCACGTAAAACATTTATTAACCTCGCCCAAGGACAATTAAGTGGTCCGCAACCCCCAGTCTGGAATTGTCCTTGGCCGCCCAAGTGAGGTTAATGAAATGTTTTACGTGTTTCGTGTCCGTGTGCGTAAGTGTTGTATAACATGTGAATTATTTTATTAAATTGACGAAGATAAGTGTATATAATTATGTTTGACTTAAGGATTTGAGAATGGGACATCAGTCCTGAAACTAGTCATCCTAAACAGGATTATTGATTTGAAGACGTAAGGTAATAAGCTATTTATTTAAATCAAAAATGGCTTTGAGTCATAGCGCTGTGATAAAAAAATAGTAACAACTGGGATGGAGTCACCTGAAGTGGTACGTGCCGGGCTTCTGTCCGAAGCCGGAGCCGGGGACGATGCAGATGCCGGTCCGCTCCAGCAGCTGGAAGGCGTAGAAGGTCGACGGACACTGGCCCAGCGACTTGGCCTTCGCTATCGCCTTCTCTGGCAGCTTGAACTGCAAATCACTCATCTAGTCAGTTCAGTGTTTAATTTTAAACCTGTAAAATGTACAACAGAGTGCAGTCATATTTTCCTCTGACATTATGAAAAATCAGAATATTCTATACGGTATATAGATTTTAAGCAGGAATTTCAAAGCTATATTACCAGTGGCAAATAAACTGATAGTTGTGATGAATATTAAATCCAAAATGTTACCTAAAGGCTTTACCTTGCACTAGGTGGAAAGATAAATTGATGCAATTTCCCATGCCTTGTTTACGATTAATTTAATCAAGATAAATATTCCTTATAGTACAAAGTGGTGGGCAGATGACACGATCCTGTCCTAAAGGCACAATTCGGCCAGTTGCCCTTATTTTTTTCAAATGAATAGATATCCGAAATAAAATCTACACAACAACGAGATAGTATTTTGTCATCAGGATGTGGACAGCAGTGAACCGATTGCTGATTAGCAAGCAGAGTGGAGCCATGATCAAACCATCCACCTGCAGGATTTATATCCTTTGGTAGGATCTGTTAATGGATGTACAATAAAATGATTACAGCTAACTCACCAAGGTTTATAAGTTATAAGTATCAGGTGATATTGGTTTACATATAGTTTGTTTACATTCAGTTTAAGTGAAATATGGAGTCTTGTGGTATTTAAAATAAAACTGAATTTATTACCTCAGTAAATGTTCATTTGTAGCTAAGTCATGGCGTACTCTGCCTAAAGGTTATGGTCTGCCACATTTAAGGACAATTTTGTAATTTAAATATAAAATTACAATTTTAGCGAATTTCCCCTATAGGGAAGAAGCTGTTACCATAGGTCTCATGGTAAGACCTAAGCCCGAGACCATCATAACTTTTCTTTTTGAGGTCCCCAGATGCCAAAAACACTACTTGAATTTATTACCTCAGTAAATGTTCATTTGTAGCTAAGTCATGGCATACTCTGCCTAAAGGTTATGGTCTGCCACATTTAAGGACAATTTTGTAATTTGAATATAAGATTACAATTTTAGCGAATTTCCCCTGTAGGGAAGAAGCTGTTACCGTGGGTCTCATGGTAAGACCTAAGCCTGAGACCATCATAACTTTTCTTTTTGAGGTCCCCAGATGCCAAAAACACTATTCGTCCATTTTCATAAATATATATATATATATATATATATATATATATATATATATATATATATATATATATATATATATATATATACATTATAATGATACATACTTTATTAACATATATAATATCTATATATATGTGTGTCTTTAAGCACGATAACTCACGTAAATATGGTCCGATTTTAATGAAATTTGGCATGGACGTGTAAAGTAGTAATTATTCGGACGAGTTCGTAAACCAGCCCGATCGGACTACTGGAAGGGGGCGTAAAGGGGGGTAAACCCCCCCAAAAATGGGTTTTTTGAGTTTTTTACATATAAAAATAAAAATTATCAAATTTTTGTTAGCACCATTGAATTCAGCTCAAAAAAACAAACAATTTAGTATTTTGAATCATTGCTCTATGTCCATTGGTTACCGAGATATTGAAAGTGGTAAACACAGTACGTTGTCCTAATGTTAACCTTATAGGAAAATAAGAAAAATTCTATATCTCGCTTATTTCTCAACATATCTTGGTAAAACTTGGTAAATGGCTTCTTCTAGGTCAGATCTACTAAATATTGAATTAAAACCACCCAGTTTTAATATACCCGTAGCAGCAAACCTGCATACTCATTCCCCATGCTATTCTTATGGGGCTTACAAAAACGTGTCAAATCTCGCTACGTTGGATCGAAATATGTTGTTTTGCATTTGAAATTCCCTGAGTATGCAGATCTGCTGCAACGGGGGTATTTGTTATTAAAAATGGATAAATTGGTATCAAGTGTAAAACTGAGAGGGGACTCTAACTGGAATGTATGGAAGATCCAAATGAAAGTAGTTTTGACCTCAAAGGGATTGTGGAACATCACAAATGGAACAGAAAAGAGACCTGAAAAAGGATCCAGGAATGAAGAGGAAAATGAAAAAGCTACAAAAGACTGGGATCACTGGGATGGTAGGGCTCAAGAAATGATAGTAACAAGAATTGAAGAAGGGACTTTAATACACATTTTAACATGTGAAAATGCTAACATAATGTGGACTAAGCTACTGTCAGTATTTGAAAAGAAATCTGAGGTAAACTTGCATCTTTTACAACAAAATTTCTTTAACTTGAAGTACGAAGAAGAAAGAATATCAGAATTTATTTCCAAAACTAACTTGTAAGCTAACTTCCAGAGCTAACTTGTAAGCTAAAACAGTTGGGAGAAACTGTTTCAGAGCAGATGGTAATTACTAAAATTTTGATATCGTTACCCAGTAATTTTTGTCATTTTGTTTCTGCCTGGGAATCTGTTCCTTGTGGTAGTCAAAAATTATCGGAACTTACATCTAGACTCTTAATTGAAGAAGAAAGAATGAACGAGAAATCCTCTCAAGAAAGTGCATTGCTTGCAAAAAGGTCTAATAAATTTAGTCTTAGATGTTATTCTTGTAATTAAATGGGCCATATGCAAAAGAACTGCTATAAAAATGCTAACTGACAGTTTGAAAACAAAAATGTTGGTTTCAAATATGAACAAAAATGTTGAAAATTGTAATCTATAAGTATAAAAGAGGATGTTGGTATATATATATATATATATATATTTAGTTGGCAGGGATAAACACAGAAACCGCTGGACCGATGGCCACGAAACTTGGTACATACATGTAAAATTTCATGGAGTAGGTTTATACACCTTCAATTTCGTGATAACATTCAGGGCTTAGCCCTGGGACCGTCTTAAAGGTACCCATGTCAGGGATTTTGCAATAATTTGAGTTAGATTTGTTTACTAACAAAACATATGAAAGTAAAATTTAAAACAGGTGATGTAAATTAATGGTATTTCTTTCTGCTATTTAACTGTATTTTTGTTAAAATGAAGATTTGTTACTTGGTGCCAGGTGGTCAATGAATTAGACTTTTGCATTTTTTCAAAGTGTAATACACTATATAAAATGCTGATAATATGTAGTATAATATAAAATAAATAACTGATTACTGAAGGACTCCAGTGATCACTGATCACTTATACTTGAAGGACTTTTTTTATGACAACTAACTGCTATTTAAAGAGGAAGAGTGTGTTACTGTAAAGAATTAATTTTACCTACAACACTTTAACAAAATTGCCGTGACGGCTCATTCAAACGTTTTGCTCAATATAGAGTCTAAAAACGTAAGACAGCACTTTTTAATAATTGCTGGAGTGGCATTGTAATTTTTTGTTCAAGGTAGACCCTAAAACCTTAAGAAAATGATCTTTTACAGTGAATAAAATTTCAAGCTAACTTCTTTGATTCCTCTAACACGTATGCCTTCATGAAGGAAATAAATAGGATTTCTATTACGCAGGTCTGCTGCGACGGGGGTGCATAATAAAGTTTTAATTAAGGGTAACATATGCGAGCAGATTCAAAGTGCCGTCGAAAAAGCCAAGGGTGCCGTTCCTTATATTGTGCCCCATGATCACCATCAGGGCAAGCTCAGGTACCGTGGAAACGACCATTAAATGCTTCTCGGCGTTCGTCTCTGTAAATTGGCCTCTTGAGTGTGTGAGCGCAATCCTCTTCACCTGATAGCACGATCGACTGGACAGCCGACACAAGCAAAACGCACTTGCAAGAGGAAGGACCACCGATATTGGGCATGAGCCTACCCAGGGCAGCAACACCATTTGGGGCTTTGTCGGTGAGGCGTTGGATATGGTCACATTTTTTTATGTACAGGCAGTTTATGCAGGAATATAATACCCCCGTCGTAGCAGACCTTCGTACTAAGAGCGAATTTCTAAAAACTTTTGCTTTATGGAAGTACATTTGATATGTTCAAAGAAGTAGATACATTACATACATTAGATTTTACAATAAGAAAAATAAATGGGAAAGCAAAACTATATAATCCATGAGTGATAGTGTATGTATAATTTTAATCGTGAGCGAAGCCACGGGTTCTTCTAGTAATTGTAATAAAAAGGGCCACCTAGCAAAAAACTGTTGGTTTAAGGCAGTGCCGGCCTTAGGGGGGGCAACAGGGGCGGTCACCCGGGGCCTCGCGCTTCCGAGGGCCTCGCGCTTAGAGGCTTTTTCACACTAATTACAACGCTGCAATCCATTTTTGAAAATATTGTTTTGTTCTCGAGATGTACTTAAATAAAATTTCTTCCCTGTACATTTCTTATGGGCGTTTCCTAATTACTGTTTTTTTTCTTCTTATAGGGGCCTATAGGTATCTCCGGTTCTAATCACAGTATTAAGTTCGTTTTGGTTTTATTCGCTGTTGTTGTAACTGAACCATCCTGATCCTGAAATATATATATATTTTTTATGAAAACATCGTAAATTTTAAGTTGTCTGGAGTAATTGATTTTTAGCTCTATATTAAGAACTGTCTTTATTTTTAGCTTTCATAGAACTCTCTTGCGGAGAAGTTATGAAAGTACCTTGTATGTAAAAGGGGAAAACCATAGGCTTACGTCCTTTTGGATGCATTACGGCACAAATCCGTTAAAGATTCTTCTTAACTTTCATTAATTTCAAAACTGAATAATAAAATCTCATTAGATTATTATTCTTTCTGGTAGGCTATTTAGTTTTTAGAGGATCCACTTACAGGTTTTATGGAATTAGATTTCATATTCTGTAATAAAATAAACGGTATCAGGAAACTGACACATACTTTCTCCCTTCAAGTCATTTAAAACAAGAAAACATATATAGTGAAAAAAACAAATTAACAATTAATAATTATCACACAAATATATACCAAATTTGATCAAAATCGGTTAGTTAATAACGGAGATATCGGTTTTTGAATATTTGCCATAAGAATAACATTGGACAACGTACTGCGTTTACCGCCAAACTAAAATATCAATTATCTTTACAACCAGTTGACGTAGACTAATGATTCAAAATACTAGATTATTTAGTTTTTCAAGCCAAATTTAATGGTTGCAAGTATATTTTCTTTAAAAGTTACAGTTTTTGTGAAATTTGAAAACTATGAATTTTTTAACACTTAAACCCCCATAACTTCTGAACCTGAATTTTTACAGACATGCGGGTGGTGTCATTTTGTTTGTCATCGTAAGCACTAAAAACCATGAAATTTTTATCAAAATCGTTAGAGCCGTTTTTGAGAAATTTGGATTTTTGTCATTTTTTATGGGTTTTTATGGGGTAAATACCCTTAAAAATCAAAAATTCAAAAAATGAAAAATACGCCTGGAGATACTACGGCTTTATACATACATGCCAAATTTTATGAAAATCGGACCACTGGTGTCGTCTCTAGCTTTGTTTACATCCACACACACACACACACACACACATACATATATATATGATGATTAGTTGTTAATTTATTTTACTTCACTGAATAAGTTTGCTGGTTTTAAATTACTTTAAGGGAGAAAGTATGTGTCAGTTTCCTGATACCGTTTATTTCATATAATTTCAAACTCAATCCAAATGAAGTTTCACCTCATTTACTACAGAGCACATTGTTTCGTCCAAAACTGGAGTTATTTTTTCTTACAATACAAATACAATAGCCTTAAAACTCGACATTCTTATTTGACTTTATGACGTTACAGGCTAAATCTTATATATTTTATTATTTTGCTTTGGTTATTTTACATTTTATTATTCGTTGGTGGGTCACGAAAAATCTTTAGGTTCATTGGTGAATCGCAAGCCAAAAAGTTTGAGAACCACTGGTCTAGGATATAAAAACATAATTTTAGATTACATCAACGATATTAGTTTACGAAAACATTGTCTTATTAGGTAATCCAACAGGTATTGCTTGTGTAATAATAACAATATTTTTTAAGTTCACTATTTTCCTGTTGCAATGTTTACAGTTCAGAGGGAACACTGGTCGCATGATGGATCACTTATTTTTTGACCCGGCGATGTGGGCAGTATTGCTGGGGGAGGACTGGATGAGGAGGGGTGGGGAAAAAGGGTGTGAAACCGGGGGGCGACACAGTGATTGGGAGGACCACTTGATTGATCTGGACTTTTTAAATCGTTTTCATTATACTCGTCATGGTTTGCACCTAAACCATAGAGGAAAAAGGAAAATAGCACACATGTTAGTAAACATCCTCAACAAAATTCATGGAAATAGAAAATGGAAAATCAATGCACATTTTACTATTAATGAGACAAATATGAGAAATCTTATTGAAAAGTACAGAGCTGATGACACTGTTGCCTTCGCTCATAGCATCTCAGGTGACTTTGATTGTCCACGGCACATGACTGCAGGAGTCGCTGTGATTTTTCGAGAAAAATGTGAGAGACCCTCTACTTCTGACTATATAGCAAGCCATCTGACACTGCAAAGAAGACCTGGAGGGGCTGCAGTATTCTCTCTTGTAACGAAACCTCATTTTTTCACAAAACCCTATATAGAAGACTATGATCTAGCCTTTAAAGAACTTGCTGATGAATTTAAGAAAAGGGGCTTCAAGCATCTGGTTTGTTCTCCTATTGGAGCTGTAAGAGACAGGATCAGAACTGACCATTTAGCAGCTAACATTTGTGACTTTCAACGGAACACTGGGGCATCTGTAGAAATTGTGTCCTATTTTCAGAAGTCAAAAAGGGTAATAAGAAATGGCATGAATCACGACAAGTTTATCAATCAACTAATTACTGATATCTCCATTCAACTTCAATCTGAGAAGCGTCTTTCCCCTGTGATTAAGGGCAGTGAAGCTATCAACTCCACTTCCAATTCTATCTCGTCCTCTCCTACTACCATCTCCACCACCACCGCTAATACCACCTCCCCCAGCAACTGCCAATTACCACCTGCCACGCACTGTGCTGCCTCTCCAGAGGGTAAGGGGAATACATCGGCAAGTTCTACGCATTCGCCTAGCCTTACTTCCATGAGAGATTTTCCACCATTGTGTTCAACACAGCCGACTCCGAGCATGGAAGGGAGGGTTCCTCATGGTGCAGTGTCTGATGTGGTGTCCGTGATGGTGTCTGGTGCAGTGTCTAGTCAAATGTTAGATGAAGGAAAATCTGATTGTTTATTGGAGGCGCCTGAATGTAATGTTACTCATGTAGGGCCTTTAAACTTCCTTCGGAGGTCTCCTCCGCCTCCAGTTTGAGACAAAATTCTTTCTTTGCTAATTTTTTAAACAATTCAGCTTCACATGTTTTCAAATCTGACCCAATAATAATTTTTCATCAAAACATTCAAGATTTAAATAGTCGTAAAGAAGCACTTGAAATAGTCATAGATAAAATAAAGCCAAATATCTTAATATTGACAGAACATAATATGACCGAATGCGAGCTAACAAAATTCCACTTAACTAACTACTCAATAATCAGCCATTATACTAGGTCAACAACTTCAGGCGGGGGGGTTTTAATTCTTTCCGAGGGGGGTTTGAAGGCAAAGAAATTAGTTTTTAAGGAGATAGATGATTTGTGTCAAGACAAGCTTTTTGAATGTTGTGTGGCAAAGTTTACTTTTAACAACCAAAAATTCATTTTGGCTGGTGTCTATAGAAAGCCACAACTAAAAAATTCTGAATTTTTGATGAGACTAAATTTTTTACTAGATTTTTTGCTATTAAGAGGGGAAATTTTAATTGTTATTGGTGGAGATTTTAATATTAATGTACTCAATCCATTTTTAACTGAAGTAAAGACCTTAAAAATATCTTAAATAGTCATGGGATGAATTATCTGGGGCCTGTTCCATAAAAATACTAGTCTACGGTTACAAGTCTAGTAAATACAAGTCTGTGTTTTACCACTGTTGATAATTTCTGTTTCATAAACGTTTTCTGGTTTTACAAGTCACATGATCAGAGTTACTTGTCAGCTGACGCTGTTAATGCGAATAAGTTCCTAACCTTATTTGCGGGTTTCTGGCAAAATTAAACAAGACTATTTTATTGATGAAAACGAATAAAAAAATTAAGTGATTCTTAAAATTATCACTGATATTTTAAGCGATAATAATATATACATAGCTGTAATATATTTTATAATAACTGAGAAAATATCAATTATAGATGACAACACAATCCACCACGTGGTGAAACCTACTTGATACGATTGAAGCGACACCAACGGCTAGCTGGGTAGTTGAATCGTCGTTGGTCGGCGTGCACCGACTTGTATATGCTCGGTTTTAATTATATATTTCTATTTATAATCCTAACTTTCGAAAGGATCAGATACAAAAATGGTTATTGTAGTATACGTATTTAATACATTACACTACGAATTAGTAAAATAATGCAAAGACAATACCATGACGAAATATAAGCGTGTAAACTTACACTTTGTATTTATTTTGGTTTAATCTTTGGCCAAAAGAATAAAAATCATCGCTGAAACTATAATTTATGTTTTTTCATTGGATAAAATGAAATTATTTGATTTAATAAATAGACATTTAGTTGGCATAAACTATTACTTTGTTGTGAGATGAGGCAAATAAAAGTTTGGAGGAAACCCTATTCATTGGCATTTCTGGGCCTCCCCTAGAAAACGATCAAATAAATACAGCACCGTAAACCGCGAATGATTGAGCAAATAGGATTTTCTAGACTCATACCTACGCCAAAAGCAGAAACCAAACCAAAGAGAATACAGAAAGAATTTATAAAACTCTTAAACTTACTGGGGCTTTTATTTTAAATCCTCCTTTTCAAACTACTGTAGGCCTACTCGCGATGTCATATTTTTTAACGCTGTTTTGGACTGGTTGGATTCTAAATAGGGTTTGAATACCCTGTTTTTATTCTGAATTTGTGAAAGTTAATGAACGGTGTTTTTGGGGTTTATGGACCTCAAAATGAAAAGTTATGGTGGTCCCAAGCGTAGGTATTACAATGCCTAGCAGCCTCCCTCTAAAGGAAAATTCGCTTAAAGATTCAACACACACAGATACAAATTAAACATAACATAGCCCAATAAATGTTACCAATTAGTCAGTTTATTTAAATATGTTTCAAAAAAATACTGGCTACAAGACTAAGCCCACATACTAGTATTACCAGTGTAGTTTACAAACGTGCGTTTCATAAACTTACAAGAGTAGAATACTTGTTACAAGTGTAGGGACCACTACTACTAGTATTTACAAGTGTAGACCAAAGTCCGTTTCAGGAACCTGTACACGTGTACTTTACACTTGTAAATACCAGTGTATTCTTACCTATCTCCCTACGTGGGTAAAATATGTAGGAGACTAGTAATTTTAAAACCAAAGTAAATTTGCTAAGACTTATAAAGGTATTATTTTTATTACAATGCTAAATTGAATTAAATTTTGTTTAGCTGAAGTTTCTCGATGAAAAACAAAGGATAAAAAATCATTGTCAGTCTCGAATAACAATTTTTTTCAATTAATATTTCTATTTCTAGTGACATTTTACATAAAACGTAGAAAATGTCAGGCAACACGACGTATTTTTTTAAATTGCAATAAAGATTCTTATTTTGCACATAAACTAATGTAAATTAATATAAACTACTTAATGCAATGATTTACTCCTTGGGGGGAGGGGTGATAAGAAAATATTTTCAAATGTAAGCATAGGTTGGTGTGAACATCATTTTATAGGACTAACCGACTTGAATTCAAGGCCGCAAACCTAATCTCAAATGTTTTTAACTTCCAAATGGCAGACATTTTATTATTTAATGTTTTGAATTTCCTATTAGAGTAAGGATTTGCAGTTTTTTATCTCTACTCATGTTAAAATGTTTCTAATTAACCAAATATATAAAAAATAATATTCCCAATCAAAATAAAATTGTCAAATTAAGGAGCGAAGTATAACTCACGTCAATTCTTGGGGCCCACGCCGGCGCCGTCAATAAGACCAATGCTAAAATTAACATTAGTCTTATGGACGGCGTGGGCCCCAAGAATTGGCGCCAGTTATAGCTGCGTGTCATGTGCGCGAGGAACGATTGGCAACTAACAATGGCAATCGAAACAATGTTTACGTTAACATTAAAATTTGTTTTGGATAATTTCCTTAGAATATATAATCATAGTTTGTATATAAAAACAAATCAGGAAAACGGAAGTATTTATAGGGATTGTTCAATTTTTTAATTAGTTTTAATCGAAAAAAAATTCTTTATAAATCGGGTGAAAAACCCGCAAATGAGGTTAGTAAATCATTGACATAAATAGCGTCAGCTGACTTGTAACTTTGATCACGTGACTTGTAAAGTCACTGATATTTTATCAGTCGTAAGAAAACATTTATGAAACAGAAATGTTCTGCACTTGTAACGTTAAGGCAAGTAATTACAGACTTGTAACCCGTAGACTAGTATTTTTATGGGATAGGCCCACATTTTTACCCACCTATGAAGGTAGATAAAAATGCACTGGTAAACTACAAGCGTAAAATACTCGTGTAGTGATTGTTAAACGGAATTTAGTCTACTCTTGTTTAAATATTAGCAGTAAATAGTGGCCAGTACACTTGTAACAAGTATTCTACTCTTGTAAGTTTATGAAACGCACACTTGTAAACTACATTGGTAATACCACTCTCTGGACTTGTATTTACTAATCTTGTAGCTTTATGGAACAGGCCCCTGGTGGATTTTCCAACGAGAGTTACTGCTACTTCATCAACCTGCATTGACAATTTTTTTACTAATATTAACTGTTCAAAAATAAGCATATCTGGAGTAATTACTGCCTTATCTGATCACGATGCTCAGCTGCTGGGAATATTGTTGGAGAATCCAAAAGATAAAAGAAAAAAGAGCAATAAAAGTGTGTCCTACAAAAGTAGAAACTTTTCAAAAGATAATTTGGAATTTTTTTCCACTCTCCTGGAAAAGGAAACTTGGCTTGACGTTTATAATGCTCCTGTAGACTTTAAGTATACATCTTTTTACCAAATTTTTAAATATTATTTTGACCTTGCTTTTCCTTACCAAACAAAAAGGAAGTACCAAAGTAAAAAGCATTGGGTAACTGATGATGTGAAAAAAGAAAAGCATGATATAATTAGTGTATGTAAATATGCGAGGGTTAGTAGAAATAATGAACTGCAAACAATTGTAAAATATAGAAACAAACAATTCAAACAAAAATTAGTTAAATGTAAAAAGGAGTATTTTGACAGTAAAATTAGGAATTCTACAAATGTCGGCAAAACCACTTGGGATATTATTCATTGGGAAACTGGAAGTTCCAAGACTAATTATGAGGAGAACATAATTTTGAAAGAGGGAGATAAAAAAATAAGAGACCCAAATACCATAAGTAACCTATTTAATGTTCAATTCACTAACACAGTCCAAAATTTATTAAACAATACTAATAAAACAAGTCACTATGAAATAGAAACAAACAGCAGAGGTAATGCAACGTTTATAAACAAATTTAAGTGTGCCGCCACAGATGAGGAAGAAATTACGAATATTGTCAAGGCATTCAAAAACAAACTATCAAGCGGTTATGATGAAATTCCAATTAAACTTATAAAATTTTCCATAAAGCCACTTCTTAAACCATTGGTGCACTTGATAAATTCATCATTAATAACAGGGGTTTTCCTCTCAGAACTAAAAATTTCTAAAGTAGTCCCAATTTTTAAAAAAGGAAGTAAAACTGATCTAAATAATTACCGGCCGGTGTCTGTGCTTCCTGCAATATCAAAAGTTTTTGAACGAGTCATGTTGAATAGATTGGTGAATTTTTTGGAATCTAACAATCTTTTTGATAAGGAGCAGCATGGATTTAGAAAAGGTAAATCAGTAACCACTGCTCTAGTTGATTTTACTGAATCAGTTATTGACTCCATCGATCAAGGTGAAAAACCAATTGGCATATTTATGGATCCATCCAAAGCCTTTGACACTATTTCTCATAGCATTTTACTTAAAAAACTGGATTCATTTAGTATTAAAGGAAGGGCTCTAAATTGGTTTGATTCTTACCTAAGTAATAGGTCTCAATATGTGGAAATATCATTTTTTGAAAACAACCAAATCACTAA